>JAJJMA010005103.1:76568-91025 GCA_023529015.1 Papaver nudicaule
AGATTAATCTCTATTACTTGGTTGGCAAGTTTAGGGTTTCCTTGACATGTGGGACAAGTAATTGATTGCTTTATTCCAAAGCAACCTATCTTATTGAGTGCTATAAATAGAGGTGTCTACGGACAAATACCGCAAGCATCAAGCATACGTGAAGGTCCTTAGGGAAGTGATCGTAAACTCTTTTCACTTCGGTGAACGCTTGTTGTGGTATAGTCATCCTCTATAGGTTGCAGCTCCTCTGGGAACTCCCTACGACTATAAAAGACTTCTCTTGAGAGTTGGGAAGCACAGGTAGGAGATTGAGACCTTATTTGGTTGAAATCGGATTAACCTGTAACCTTGGTAACCTGATCACGTTCTTGTCTATTCCATAGTCCGTCTCTTCTGCTATACGGCTATTCAAGAACTGATACGTTACACACAGGGTTGAAAGGTAGCAACGCACGGCTGCATTCGGTGTTGTAAGACCTAGTTAGCTCCGGTTGTACAAGTTTCTTAACTGATTCTTCGTGTGCAACTGAGGTAGAGACAAATTGGGCATAGCTTACTCGGTTTGCTTGTCAGCCCTGATCAATCCGAAGGAAGTCAACTTGTGTATGAGAAACTGATAGAGGACAGTTCGATCATACGTCAACAATTAGGTTGCAAAGCCAGTATTGCTGACACAAGCCTTTGACAGCGGTCAAAGCAACTCATAGGCCTGTAAAGGACGTCAGCTGGGGGAATCAAGTGTGTGACGATCTGTGGGGGATCTAGAGACGTAAGGAGTGCGACAGTAGCCAATTCTCTTGGAGGGCTTGAGTTGGTCTCTGCTACATCCCAGACCGAAGTCTTATAGTAGGCTAGAGTTTGTAGTCAGTTTGTACTGGGCGGTGTTCAATATGGACGAGGTCCCGAGGTTTTTCTACAAGGTAGTTTCCTCGTTAAAAAAAACGTTCTGGTGTCTTGTGTGCTTTTCCTTTCCGCAATTATATAAACTCTTGACATATAATTAAAAGCAAACACAAGAAGTACGTTATCCATAACCGTAGGGTTTACTCCAAAGATTTATCTTTGTCGAGTTGATCCCTAGATCACAACTCCGGTTATCTAGGTTTGGATATTGATTTTTGAGATCGTCCAAACCTAACCATAAGACTCACGAGCCCAAACGAAAAGTTGGTCGTATTTCGGTACCCCTCCTTTTTCACAAAGGATTTAGGAAATACATTACTCCTTAAATTATGAAGATCAGTTTTTAGATCTCTCAGCTCATTGTTTAACTGAGTCGGGGTATGCTCCTTTTACAGAAATGAGTTGGAATAATTTTCTTGTTTTTCCTGAATCCTTTTTGAGACCTTCTGGGAAGCCTTTCCTTTGTCTGAAGATATATCAGTTTTGTTCTTGTGTTTCTTGTTGTTACCCTTGCTAGGATTTTCACCAGTTGGCGATATTTCAATACTTGGTACAATAGATTCTTCTTTAGGAATACTGGATTTTGTACTCAGAATCCTTATAAAATCCTTGGCACAGGTTACATTAAGATCTTGTCTGTATAAGATATTGTCAAACAATTCCTTAATAGACAAATCACAAGATACACGTGCAGTTTGATCAGATGCATATGATGCATTGATTAGGAACTGTGGATAACTGATATTGTCTGAGTTTTCAGCAACACAAATTTTCAGAGTTTCGGCGGATTCTTTCAGAGATTCATTTTCCTTGTTCAGTTCTTCAATAAGTCTTTTACTCTAATGTTTTCCTTTAGATGTGCCGACTCAGATCTCAATCGCTTGTTTTCTGAGTTGATCACATTTAACGGTTTCAAGAGTCTGGCCAATTCAAAATCAGCTTCCCTTTCAGCATCAGAGTCAGATATGTCAGATCCGTAGTATGAGTTATCACCAAGAGTAATAACATGACCATGATTATGTGACATACTAGAATCTACTTGTGAAGTAGTGGTTGTAACTAGTGCAGATCCAGAAAAAGTATTAATAATATTTTGTGTCAAGTTGTCAAGATATGAATCGGTGTTCTTAATCATGTTTTTCTTATAGGTTGGACCGAGCCAAACACAGATTGTTAGATCTTAAGGTGTTTGCCTGCTCTGATACCAATTGAAAAGACGAGGGTACCGAGTACACCACCAATCTTTTCTTTTAGTCCACCTATAAGTCAAACCTTGAACGGTTCATGTACTCAAGAACTCAAGAACAAGATCTCCTTCCGATCTGATTGATTTACACAAGGGAGTCAATACAAGAATCCGAAAGGCTATGTCAACAACCAAGTACAATACTTTAATTATAAATGACAAGTCAAATATAACGCAAAAATAAGTAAAGTACTCACAGGATTTTTGTTAACGAGGAAAGTACAAACTCGTAGAAAAACCCCGGGACCTCGTCCAGTTTGAATACTCTTAAGAGTTAAGCCGTCGGACTAAGGAATAGCTGGTGCAGACAATATGACCCTAATACGACTATTAGTCACAAAGATTTCCCCTCAGTATTCCTACGCCTCCAACCACAGCAAGGTGGTCACGCACATGTACTCCCCTACGCAAACAGACGTCATTTATTGTCTTACGCAAGATTTTCCTCACAGCCCGTCGCGAGGACTATCGCTACCCGACCTCCAATTGGACGATTACAACCTTATGAACAACAACCAAATATCGGCAGGTCAAATCGCTAGATGATATCCTTGGTAACTAGCAGATATTTCACCGAAGTTGTTTTACACCAAGAGCGAGGATATTTAAGTTTACTTTGGTAATAAACTCCTCGAGATATCGATCAAGGTTTCAAAACCAAACTCCTGAAAGAGCAACCTTGTCATCCCAGTTGGAATCAAGCAGATAGCTGTGGCAAGTACGACATGATATGACCTTGAAGAACAATGTACCTGCAAAGAACAAATCTAATAACAACAATCTTGATTCCACTCAATATCTATAGTGAACATGAGGGGATACCGAGATACACCACCAACTTTTGAATTCGTGAACCTAGTTGATTATGGTTGTTTGAACGATCTCACAAATCAATATTCAAACAACAACATGAGTATAGTTCAGAGAACTGAACCCTAACAAGAACATGTTCTCGTAGATCTCAAGAGAGATGTATTCACTCAAAGGTTATGAATCAACAAACTTCAATTATATAGATCAAAGACAATATAATGCGGAAGGGAAAAGTAATGCAAGACACCAGAATTTTGTTAACGACGAAACTGCAACCTAGCAGAAAAACCCCGGGACCTCGTCCAGTTTGAACACCCTTAGTATTAAGCGAATATAGACGCTAGCCTACTCTCAGACTTCGGACTGAAATGTATCGAGACTGAATTAACCCTACAAGCAATCCAGCTACCAATGTGCTCCTACGTCTCTTGGCTCCCGTAGAAACCTACGTACTTGATTCCCCTAGCTGACGTCCTTTACATGCCTAGGAGTTGCTCCACTTCCCTTCGTGAAGACTAGCGCTACCCTGCCTCTAACAGGACGCCTAAAAAGTATCCAAGTAATTAAACAACAATACGATTGTGATTTCCTTTAGACTTAGAGTCAAGGTTAATGGAAATCGTTTTTTACTGAATAGGGCTTTTTGATCTAGCCTAAACAGTTTTACCTCCTAACGCTTGACGAACTTAGTATTAACCTAGTTCGTGAATATGCGTTACGGAACTTCTAGGGTTTACGATACAAGATTTACCTTACAAAGTTTCTATCAAATCTTGGTCGTGATAAGATTGAAATAATTCAATTGACCCAAGATAGAGGTTCGGGAATTTAACTTCCGACCTGTGCTTCACAATCCTCAAGTGAAGTCTTTCAATAGTCGTAGTCCAAGAAAAGGACTTCGAGATGACGACCAAACTTTATGCAAGGATACACAGATTTGTAGAGGATTGGAATTGTATCTTGCAGAAGGTCATCTATTTATAGTGATCATCAAGGGAGGCTTTGCTTTAAAGTTAAGCAACCTTGAGTAGGGCTCAAGCAAGTTCCGGATCTTAAAAAGTCCATAGATTTAATACCCAGTCTCAATCTTCTTTTAGCAATTGGTTAATACCAATGGTCATAGGAAGACTCACCTTGATAGAAGGATGGAAATTTAGGTTCAAGCTAGTTGAACATGGCGTGGATTAAGTAGTTTAATTCCATGGGCCAAGTAATGTCTAAGTTCGAAAACTAAACATACCCAACCGAAAACTTCAATGGAAGTTTTCCATGGATTATATGAATGCGTTCATGAACGCGTACATAGAGCAGGTATTTTGGAGTTCAGGAAAAACAGAGAACTCGTAAGAACGCGTTCGCGTTCATATACAATGCTCGTTCTCAGGAATGCCTTGTGCAACATATGTACGCGTTCATGAACGCGTAGACTGTTAAGGCCATTTCATGAGACAACTCAACTTACTCTCCTTAGGCATATGATCACGAATGTGACTAATGCGAAAGGGTATATTCCACTTAAAAACCTTCGGATCATATAAACAACATCATAGACTATTGATATGATAGAATGGCAAATACGAAACATGGAAAGGAAAACCTTTCTAGCCTTTAGTGAGGACGTTATGATTTATCAAATAGTAAGCTCCGGTCTTCATCTTCAATGGTGTTCGTCTCGATTACCTAAAACTATCCTAGTCTGAGTTGTAGAGTAAACTTATCAAGGATTGTGTTTTTGTCATCTAAACTTGACAACTGACTTGAGATAGCAATATCAGTGGGTTCAACGGAGCAATGCTCTAACATATAGTTTAGGCACACAAACCGAAAGCGGCTTGCTGACAAATCCAGGTTAATAGATAAAGAGATGTTCTAATCACAACGATCTTGAGTGGCCATATTGCAGAAGAGAAGGACCATAGAATAAACAAGATCGCAAGGTTTGATAGACGTGATAGAACAAAACACAAGTACAATACAAAGAATACTAGTAAAACATAAACTAGTTTCCCGCAGAGGTACTTCTAGGCTTCTCGATCCCTAGAGAAGACTTCCTCGTAATTCTAGACCGAGAGCAAAAGCTCAAAGGTAACTGAAAAGAAAAGCGACAGACACAAGCTATAGATCCGAAGAAAAGCTTGGTAGAGGGATAAATATTTTAGGGGAGATACCACTCTTATTTATATTGACTAAGGCTTAGCTTTGAAATGAGGATAACTTAATTTCGGAAATTCATTAAAGCACATTTCCATATTAATTCCGAAATTCCTCACTTAGACTCATAGCATTTAATGAGATCTAATACTATGGCATTTTTACATTAATGAAAAATATAATTCATAAATGAAAATATATTATCAATAAATGTTTGGCCAATAGCAATCAAAGCAAATAATACTCATAAGGTATATTTGGATATTTCATTAATTCGAAATATGGTGCTTACCAAATATGCTCCCTGGGAAAGATCTTATTTTGAAACGTGTCCTTATAGACGTGGACAAGCCTTGTGTGTTAAGATTAAGTGAACACGTAGGTTCAAAGGACATTCCTAATCACGCAGAAAGATATACCATTAAAGTACAGTGCATGATTCAATGAGTAATAGCAAAATGTTGAATCTCCTGAATTCTTGATTCCAATATAGATGATCACGTTAATGATATCCAAGAATTCAAATAAAAACATCAAATGAATAATCAAATGAATATTTGATCGAGTAGTATAATCATACAAATATCTAATCACGTACAGTATTGATCAGAAATCATGTGTCTACTAACTAGAGCGACTAACCATATTTCTGATTATGATTCAAACAACTTAGTTGTACATTGAAGTTGAACTAATTCAAACTTCAAACTGAGAATATCAAACTCATTAATTCGTTGAAGCACAAATCAAAATGATAGAGTTTGAACTTCGAAAATACGCATTCTGAGATAACCAAATTAAGGTTTCGAAACCTACATACTGTTTGGCATAAACCAGATTAAGGTTTCGAAATCTAAAGTTCATATATGACCAGAACCGAATTAAGGTTCCCAAATCAAGTTTTCATATAGCGAAACCAAAGTGAGGTTTCGAAATATGGATTATGTTTAACAAAACCTTGGTTAAGTTTTCGAAACAAGAAACACATATTATGCTCGTCACAAATGTTTGGTGTCCAACTTGAGAGTCCATGTGGTCAAGAACCGTTTCAGCATCACACCTTTGTAGCCTTGACGCACAGGTTATATTTCCCGGTTCACATAAACCTTTAGGAAACCACAGGGTCTTTTCGACTTTTTAGATTTCACATGGTCAAGACATATTGGTCTCGATTCTCAAGTCACTGTTAGCCAGCAAACACAGTTTCGAACTCATGTCTTCTCATTGGTTACAATATTTAAGTTTCGGACCAATAGCTCACGGATACGAAAAACAGATTATGGTTTCGAAATCAACGTTTAATTTTACAAAAACCTACATTGAGGTTCGAACATTGAAAATCCATGAGATGAGATAACAAGAGTATATGGTTCCGGAATCCAGAAGTATGATATGGCATACGTGATGTTCATATACATAATTAAGTAAATGATTCAAAACTTCAGCATTCAGAGCCGAACCAAGACGTGGTCTTCGATGCTCAGAACAACAGTATATCGAGTTTACACAACATAAGTGTGAGTCACGATCTCACTTACATTTAGCTCGTACAAGTATTTGCTAATCAATCCGACAAAGTCAGACGAGGTAATTAGAGACACAATACTGTGATGGATTAAATCTCGTAGTACTACCGAGACAACATCACACTGCTATATCCAACTCGAAGGTTTTAGGAAAAACCTTATATTACTTAGAGACGGAGAAGAAAAGAAAGCTCTAAGCAATATGGAACGTCATAACTTCAACAACAATATCGCAAGCGATAAAGTGGAGTTATATCTTAAGACACACTGATCACAAGTGATCAAGTCATAACGTAAAGCTCAAGAAGAGAGTTATGTTTTTGTCTTTTGTAGCACAAGTGTAAAAGATAATGAAATCGCGTTATTTAGATTCACTAACCTCTTAAACGATGAAGCCGGATGTCTTCGTTTGATCTTCAGTCTTCTTCAACTCTTCAAGTAGTGATTCTAAATCCTACCAAAATCTTTCACAACCTAAAGCTAACTCACTCATGACTTTACCTAATGTGTGTTTTTAGCGGTCGAGTTTTGATCACTAAATTTGACAACTAAGCTTGACATACCAACACTTAGTGAGGTTGACCGAGCCATGCTCTAACAACTGTTATATGCAACTTACACAAATTCTATTGGGAAACTAATCACAACCAAGGCAATATAAACTTATTTACCAATATCTAAATATAAATTTTGTTATACACTTGGGTTATTTGTTATACAATTTCTGAGCGTAAACAAATTTTTGCGCTCATAAAATCATAATTCATGTGGACCAAATGTTAGAATTAACAACCAAATTAAGAATACAAGAAGAATGTGTTAGGGCATTGTCCGGTCAAACCCACTAGCGTTGGTATGTCAAGCTAGTTGTCAGTTTTAGGTGTCAAAACTCAATTCTTGATTTAGCCTACTAGAGTTTAGATTTCGGAATTGGGATATAGACAAAGTAGTAGAGACCTTGAAGACGAAGACTGTGAAGACAAAGAAGACATCAATTATTCTTCATCGACAAAAGGTTAGTAGGAGTTATGACTTTTATGGAAATTCTTCTATTCTACTTTCTCTATTCTTTCGAAATATAGTCGACTACTTTATTAGTGATAACAGCGATTGAGATCGTATTCTTGTCTAACGTGGCCTTGTGTCATGACCAGTGTTTGTTCCCACAAATACTGTGAGTACAAGAATGAATGAGATAGATTCGGTGCCATGTGTCCATTACAATGGTTTGCTTGCAAATCGTTAGTTGGATATGGATGAATCTAAAGGAGTACTCTTGAGCAAAGAGTCCATGGATTACAACTGAGGACGTAGACACGTCTAAGTCCTGGTAAGCCCAGAACTTCCAGCGGAATCCAGATTTGACGAAATCTGACAGGCGGAAGGTTCACGAATCGGTTCGCAAACCAGAAACTCGGATTTCTTCTGAGTTACAAAGTGACTGAACATTTCGCGAACCTGTACGCGAATCCAATGTTGGTTACTTTGCTGGTGTCGGATTTAGTGGATATTCTTTCAGAATTTCACTTGGGTCAAACTCTAAACTCCTTTATCTCTTAGATGGACTTGTATATCACATAATATCTCTTGTGTTCCATCTAACGATCCTCAATGAGTCAATAAGATAAGATTATCTCTGGTCTGTTGGATTTCTATCTTGAAGTGTTTTTGAGCTAACAAAACACTTGGCAGATAATGATGAAAAGAATTCTAATTGAGATTAATCTCTATTACTTGGTTGGCAAGTTTAGGGTTTCCTTAACTTGTGGGACAAGTAATTGATTGCTTTATTCCAAAACAACCTATCTTATTGAGTGCTATAAATAGAGGTGTCTACGGACAAATACCGCAAGCGTCAAGCATACGTGAAGGTCCTTAGGGAAGGTAGCATAAACTCTTTTCACTTCGGTGAATGCTTGTTGTGGTATAGTCATCCTCTATAGGTTGCAGCTCCTCTGGGAACTCCCTACGACTATAAAAGACTTCTCTTGAGAGTTGGGAAGCACAAGTAGATTGATACCTTAGTGGTTGAAATCAGATTGACCTGTAACCTCAGTAACCTATCTTTGTTCTTGTCTATTCCATAGTCCGTCTCTTCTGCTATAAAGCTATTCAAGAACTGGTTAAGTTACGTAAAGGTTGAAAGGTAGCAACGCACGGCTGCACTCGGTGTTGTAAGACCTAGTTAGCTCCAGTTATACAAGTTTCTTAAGTGATTATTCGTGTATAACTGAGGTAGAGATAAATTGGGCATAGCTTACTCGGTTTGCTTGTCAGCCCCGATTTGTGAAATAGATTTCCGTATGACCTGGATTTAACAATCCGAAGGAAGTCAACTTTGCAAAGCCAGTATTACTGACACAAGCCTTTGACATCGGTCAAAGCAACTCCTAGGCCTGTAAAGGACGTCAGCTGGGGGAATCAAGTGCGTGACGATCTGTGGGGGATCTAGAGACGTAAGGAGTGCGACAATAGCCAATTCGCTTGGAGGGCTTGAGTTGGTCTCTGCTACATCCCAGACCGAAGTCTTATAGTAGGCTAGTGTTTGTAGTCAGTTTGTACTGGGCGGTGTTCAATCTGGACGAGGTCCCGAGGTTTTTCTGCAAGGCAGTTTCCTCGTTAAAAAAATATCTGGTGTCTTGTGTGCTTTTACTTTCCGCATTATATCTCTGATCATATAATTAAAGCACCAAGTAGTACGTTATTCAATAACTGTAGAGTTTAACTCCAAAGTCCCAACTTTGTAGAGTTGATCACCAAGATCACAACTCCAGTTATTTAGTTTTGGATATTGATTTTTGAGATCGTCCAAACCTAACCATAAGACTCACGAGCCAAAACGAAAAGTTGGTAGTATTTCGGTACCCCTCCTTTTTCAGAATGAACCAATTCAACTGGACAACAATCATTCAATGTGGTTCAAATAGTATGGTTGCACACAAAGTCTCTTGTATATTCTATTCACATCTAGGAAACGGATTTGGGGGCCATCCAAATCATATTTCCTACACTGTTGCACTAGATGTTGTGAAGATAGTATAAGATTATTTTTTTTAAGTGAGGATGTCTATTTTCAGACTAAACCTTATTTTTGATACTCTGATACCAAAGCATTAGTATCTTGAAATTCCAACAGACTTCAGTTTTGCCCCATTATCTAAACAACATTTCGTACAAGATCATATCAAAGCCAGTGATTATGAGAATGAAGACTCTTCTTCCTAAAATAATATCTCCTTGGAAAACAACTTATGTACCAAGAAGAAATATTCTTGGTAACACAATTATAGCCCATGAAGTTAGAGACTACATGAAGACTACTAAGGCTATTGGTGGATTTGTAGTTGTAAAGTTGACATGGCCAAATTTAATGGGATGGAGTAGAATTTCATTCTTAAAGTCCTAAAACATCAGGGATTTACTTAGCAGTGGTTCAAAATGGTGAACAATCCGTCTCTAAAATTGTTGTTTCAATCATGTTAGATGGTTATCTAATTGAAATTTTTTACTTTAAAAGAGGATTGAGACAGAGATACCACTTTCACCATATTTTTTTATCCTTTAAGCATCTCCAAGTCTTAAAAAAATATGCCACCTAAGTATAAGACCTTTTGTACCAACATTTCATCTCCAATATTATGGACAAAACTGACATGGCTAAGCGGGGGTGAAAGTGAAAATCTCGATTACACCTTCTTCATAACCTTGGGTTTTATTTTACATCATCACTTTGTTTATATACTGAGCTAAAGTTTGTTAGATAAGACCTTGAGAACTTGTAATGGATTCTTGGTGTAAAGTCTTATTCTTGTGTGTTTTGTCCATATATAAATGGCCCCTAAGGAAAAAAAAAATGTTATTTAGACCTTCACTCAGGATGACCTTGACCCGTAACATTGGACATGCTCTTAGCATGAAAGGTTTCAGCAACTCATATGTTATTAGTTGATTTAAGGGACTCTCAAAATGATAGAGGCCCTTATAATAAAACAAAATAGATACACTGATTAGTATTTTCAAAAGACCCATTTATCCAACTATTTTTTTAATTACCAAATTACCCTTCTATATCCTCTTTTTCTCCGTGTTTTCACCACCACCGCTACCAGTGCCGCCGCCATCTCCACCACCACACCCCCTCCATAAATCTTCTTAACAAGAAAACAAGTATGTAACCTATTTAAATAAGTTACAGATTATAAAGAGAAGTTCACACAAATTAATCATCTTTTATGAGTATAAAATTCGACGTTCATATAAATTTAAGCAGACTACTAGAAGCTTACCTTATGCTTCACTTACTTAGAATACAGTAACCTCGGTTGTGATTTTATCAAGATTAAAGATATCTGTAAAGACCTTGAAGATTTTAATAAAAGTATTAGATTCAAGATTGGCGCGGGCAAGGAAACTAGATTTTGGGAAGATTCTTGGCTTGGTGAAGGAAGACTTTGTGATTTGTTCCGTTTGGCTTACGAAGCTTCAAGGACCAAGGAGTTTGTGGTGGCTAGAATGTATGAAGATGGGGAAGGTGGTTTAAGGTGGCGTTTTATGTCTAGACAAAGATACTCTCGATCCATATCAAGTGAAGTTTCAAGTATATCAAATCTTCTTTCTTCCATCTCTATTCAAGAAGGTGTTCTAGATACCCGAATTTGGATTGGAAATGACGACGGTAAATATACGGTTAAGGATGGTATTAGGATCGAAGAAGATCAAGATGAACCAACTTTCCCAACCGATGTTGTTTGTGTTGCTTTTGTGAAGAAAATGATGAAACTAGCTCGCATTTGTTTTATGAACGTTGGAGAACTCGAAGAATTTGGGATTACTTTGTTGAAGGAAGTCATTTTCGGTGGACTTATGATTCAAACGTCACAACTATAATGTGAAGTCTTGGAAGGCAGATTTGGGAGATGAAAAACTTAGTCAAATTTGGAACAACATCCCGGTTGCAATATGGTGGTGCATATGGAGAGAAAGAAATGCAATAGTTTTTGAAAACAAAAGGAAAAATTTAATAAGCCTCATTAGAAACGTTAAATTACAAGCGTTTTTTTGGGCCGAATCTAATACAAAGATGATGGGGCTAACGGCGAATATGGTGATAACATTATGGGATTCTTTATTCCGGTTTTCGTGAGGTTGTTTTTTTGGTTTTGGGTTGCCGAATTTCTCTTCGGTTCAATTTTCTTTTTTGATTTCGGTTGTATTCATTGAGTTGAGGTACCCCTCTTAAGTACCTCTTTTTCAATGAATTTTCTCTTTGACCGATCAAAAAAAAAAGTAACCTCAGTTCTTTCAATTTGTAAATGACATAAAGGCGATAGTCAGGCTTTTTGGCAATGTTGTTATCCATCAGATTAAGAAACTGGAGTTAACAAGCTGGTTGTTAGTAAGAACCGGAATATGAAGCTTAGGCAAGAATGAAATAAATCTGCATATTGTTCCAGAGGACTAATTTCAATCCTGAACTACTTACCCAGCAACATAACGTCCATGGTAACGACGACCACTAAACAATTTTCTTCTGAACCAGTACTATGATCGATTAATAGGTCAATTGCTAAAGCTAAAGTGACCGGTTTGTTTCCGTCCGAATCTCTGAACTCAAAAAAGAAAGGCACGTCGAAACCGCTAAGCGACCCTAATAAAATTTCAGCTGCAGGCTTAATGGATTCTCTTTCCGCGACGGGAATGAGTTTTCCTTCTTTGATGAAAGATCGACAAGATATGTTCAATAATCTTACGGATAACCACAAAGAGCTTAATATTGTGAAAATATAATGTGAATCTTTTCTCTAATTTTCTTGTGAATTCGGACGGAATACTTTTTGCTTTTGTTTCTCTTTTTTGTTGGAATCTTTAGTTTCCTTTAGGTTAGTTTATTTTTGCTTTAAGCTATATACTCTCCTTAAGTTGTAATCGCTCGCACACGGATGTGTTTTTCAATTCTATTATTATCTTTGTCGAGGAAAAAAAACAAAAGCCAGAAGTAAGTATTACTTGGCAGCACTTACGACTAAAAAATCTAGATGCAAGTATGAAGGGAAACTTCTTTGCTACAGAAAGAGCCAAATACGTCTAGTTTCAAATGATGGAAATGTAGACGTAAATTTTACTTGGCAGTAGTTCCGGCTAGAAAAGCTTGCACTATTCTAGACGTAATTCGTACTTTGAAAAAAATTCAAAAAAAAAGAAAAAAACTCTAGTTATGGCTAGGATTAGGTTGTTACGGCTAGAAAAGTTGTGACCAAATTTTCTTGGGATGACTTACGGCTAGATTTTTGGTATAATATGCAGAGGCATTTTCTGGAAATGTTGATTTACGGCTAGATATATGATGAACTCTAGCCGTATGTGCTGCAAATGTTATTTTACGACTAGAATATCGGCCTTAATTTAGACTGAAACTGAATAAAATCGACATTCAAATGATGATCTTACTTATTCATGTAATCTAAAGAAAATCCAAATCTTAGGTTTTCAAATTTAACTATACCTGATGTACGTGTGGGTCTATTTTTGCCTTTGAGACTATGGTTGTTCTTCGTCTTCGATTTGTTCATCTTCTTCAACAATTGAAGTCACTGTCCCTGAATCTTTTTTAAGCTTAATTATTTGTTAGATCTTTAACCAACACAATAGATTAATCATTTGAAACCCCGTGACCTTATTTTTACTTTTAAAAGGATAACTTAGACATTTCATACTCATTAGGACACTCCATATAACTCTCCCTCGGATAGTTGGGCCGATCGACCGGAGGGCCTGAAAGGAAGGAGTCCCTTTTATGGTCACTTTTTTGTAAAATGGACCCTAACAAAATTGAACCAATTTGATAAAAAAAGTTTTTGGTAGGAGACTCCCTAAATTACTAAGTTACCCTATATTTTAAAATCCTACAAAGGTAAATAGCGTAAATAAACGGAAGAGGAAGGACAAATAGGTAATATAGTGGAAATGACTAAGTAGTCTTTTATTTGTTGAGGGTAAAAGTGTACATTAATTTTTAACAATTTTAAAACATAAATATCTTTTAAAATACACGTCGGATTTTAGCAAAATTTATATGTTTAGAAAGCTCTTTAAATTATCTACGCAATGAGTATAAATATCAGTATCAATTTTTAAAATTTTGCCTAAAAGATCATTAGGTTAACTTTCATAGCTATATATACATGTTTGTTGTGATTTGCAATGGTTGCTGGAAGAGCAACCATCTACAATTCATGTTTGTTGTGATCTACATTGGAATCATAAAACTTCTGTACAGGAGCAACTAAAAGAGTGGCCTGTACACAATAGAAGAAATCGATCTAGAGAAGTTTGGTCTATTCTTCTATTTGCAATAATTTGGGTGTTTTGGAAGGAAAGGAATCTTAGTAATGGGAAAGAAAAGGGGGAAGGATAAAGACATGATTATAAACGAAGTTAAGAGAATGATATTCCAATGGGGTTCTCTTTTCGACTGGTTCAAGCATTACTCTTTCAGAGATTTAGTAGTTAGCTGGGATGGGGTGATGGATTTAACATAATTGTGGATTCTGTTAGGGCATTGTCCGGTCAAACCCACTAACGTTGGTATGTCAAGCTAGTTGTCAGTTTTAGGTGTCAAAAGTCAATTCTTGATTTAGCCTACTAGAGTTTAGATTTCGGAAATGGGATATAGACAAAGTAGTAGAGACCTTGAAGACGAAGACTGTGAAGACAAAGAAGACATCAATTATTCTTCATCGATAAAAGGTTAGTAGGAGTTATGACTTTATGGATTTCCTTCTATTTCTACTTCATCTATTCTTTCGAAATAGTCGACTACTTTAGTAG
>JAJJMA010005131.1:0-13523 GCA_023529015.1 Papaver nudicaule
TCAACATGAATCAACAAAATCAAACCAGAAAAAATCGAAACAAAACCAAAATCAGTGACAAATTCGTGAAATGATAAAGTAAAACCCTAAATCAGTACGAATACTAACTAAATCTGTAATTCAAACTCATTTTGTCTGATGTTTACCTTCTAATTTGCGATTATTGATGAAGATTTAAACCCTAAATCTTCACAACCGATTGAAAACCTAATTTTCCTCCTTCTGCTTGTTCTTTGTGATTCTAGGTCTTGATTTCGAACTATCTGATCCTCTTTCACAATATCTCCAACTTGAATTCGTTAAATTCTCTTCGATTTTTCATAAATCCAGATTTCAGATCTGGTTTTCGTTATTTCCAGAGCGAGAGAGAGAGAGAGAGAGAGAGAGAGAGAGAGGAAGACGCGGAAGAGAGAAAAGAAAAAAGTGAAATGAAAATGAATTCGTTTAGTTTTCGGTAACCTTATCTTTATAGGAAGGGTATTCTCGTAATCTACTATTCCGGGTTTAACCTTCTAGAAGGTGAGGGATATTTGTAAAATGTGAAAAGGATAATATTGTGGGGGTTGATTTCTAGGGGTATTTAATTAATGAACCCAGCTTTAAACTTGTTATGCTCTTCATATTGCTGAAACCATCGATCCATCCATTCATCTGTTTAGAGAGCATGCAGAAGTATCTTGATCGTCCTGATGTATGCATGGATCCATGGCTACTGGCAATCGTATCGATGATCGATCAGAGTGTTGTTTCCAAACTCAGAATCAAATAATGTTAGGGGCATCTTATATATATATGTATGCCTCAATAAAGTACTACTTCTGGGAGGACTTGGAAAAGGAAGTTTTTCCTATGAACAATCGGTATCCATAAAAGGAAAGTAGCGTGAAAACAGCGCAGAGTTCAAGGGAAGGCTACACTTATATAAATATACAACATTCTGCTACAAGTGTTGTAGAAGCCATGGAAGGAAGGGTAAAGCAGTTTGAAAACCGCAGTCTTGGAGATACATCTGCAGCTTCCAAGAATTCAACATCTCCAATGCAGAAACAGCCGACAGATGAATGGATAGATGAATGGATAGATGAACAGGAATGCCTGATCAGTTTTCAAGAAACATATGGAAGTTCTTCCACCAAACGTGTACTTGCAATATCTCAAATCCAGAAACAATCCATAGATTTAAAGGTGTCACTTCAGATGTTTCTCCAAGAAGCAACAACTTTTACAGATAGGTGGAATGATGTCAACATAAGCTATGATGACCGGAGGTCATTCCCTACTTTCCTGTGGATGTTACAAGATTCAGGCATGGATTGGAACAAGTATATTGTGCCTGAGGAGGTATGTATGCGCTTTGCATCAACTTTTGCTTATGTCTTACAAAATCTCTCTACTTGTCGTCAGTCTTTAAGTTTGTTCAAAGTCTCTTGATTTTAATGGGTACAGGATAATGACAGCAATGTTAGCAACCAACTAAAGAGATGGTCGTCTCTTCAGGCGCCGCCGTTGAATGATGTGGTGCACTTACATCCAGAGTTAACTTCAGAATTAAACTGGGTTATGGCGAATAAATACTACGGCAGAAGCTTGTATCTGACGCACCTTTTGCAAAAGATTCAGGACGTATCTCCCGATGTTTTCAGCCAAGACCAGGTACGTAATCAATACTTACTACTTTTTTTTTTTTATTTTTTTTTTATTTTTTTTTTATTTTTTTTATTTATTTTTTTTTTTTTTGGTAGAGGATTTGACAGATTTTTATAGTGTGGTATGTCTCTGTGTCTCTTCATAGGCTAGAAAGTTGGAGCTTTTCCTAGGTGACCTCATCATGATTCAGCATGAGCAGCGGGTTGTTGCATATAGTTTTTCTAAGCATCTGGAACAATTGAGACAATTTGATGCAGCTTCCTCGCTTGCATATCCTTCCGTTGCTGTTGATTATGATGGAGATAAGGGCCAGTGTCCTTTAATCTGTTCTAAGCACGCCATGGAGTACTATATGTGGCAACAAAAGGTAAGTTTTTGACAACAGTTTTAACTTGTGTTCATATGACCATGATCTATTACAATGTAGTCCACTCTTAACAAGATGACCAACTGAACAATACGTGTACTTAGACATACATGAGTAGCATCGACATGTAACACGTAATTGTTCTATCAAAATTTCTAATTCTCCATGACAATATGCTAGATTCTTGACATGTAGACTTGTGCACTCTTTTTTTCAAGCCAGTTTCATCTCATTGAATTATAGTGTGATTCGTTTCGTTCCCTTTTCTTATATTTGTTCTGATGGGCTGGTTCTGTAGTGCTTAACTTTCTTTCGATATATTGCAGCACCTATTCGACAGTCTGTATATCATTTCACGTGAATCGACTTGGTTGCTGATGAAACTCAAGAATTCTCGTTTCACTAGTCCCTTATTTGTTGAGGAATCCCAAAAGATTATTGAAATGATTGTGCCTTTCATATCAAAGTTTAAGAAATCCAAGGTATGTAACATACATATATTTTCTCCTCGGTTTGATCACCGAATATCAAAATTTAGTATCCCTCTTTTAAATATTGAGTTTCTCTTTCAGGAATTGTTGGGTCATCATCTCGATAACTTAATTGGTGTGCCTGAGGATGAAATGACGCAGATGGTGCAGGAAAATAAAGAAATTTTAGATAATTTTGGGAACCATATTGAATGTCTCCAAGAGAAATGTGTTGGCAAAGGATCTGTAATAGAGTACTTACTTGTTTGTCTTGGAGATGTATGTAAGATTTCACTGGATGAGTATGGAGAAAAGAACACATTGTCTAACCTTTATGTTGAATACAAGGAAGCTGTGCAAGAAACACTGGAGCTGGTAGAAGAAGCAAGAAAGAAACTAAATCCAGATAGTTTTTCTAATCTTAATGGAGGCTCGCCTCTTGGGAATATTACTTTATGGAGAATTCTCTTCGAATCTTCGGTAGTTGATCTTCGGTTGGATCATATATGTAAAAAGCATGGTGAAGCAATCAAATTCGGGGTATGCACACATCCTTTCCCCACCACTTTACCTTAATAATCTCGAGTCTAATAGTCTTTGCATACATACCTTTGTCTAAATGAATGAATTTGCTTACAGGTTAGACTGTTGTCAGAGGAAAACAGCCATCCTACTGTACTTTTATTTGTACAGAAACATCTGAATCGGATTCACGCAGAGATTAGTTTGTTATTGTCAGATGGGGATAGGGTTCTACTTGACTTTGCAGCCATGCACAGAACGGTACGTAAACACTACCTTTTAACTTTGTCTATTAGAATCAAACGTACGTTTTTGCTGTGTGCGAGGTTTTCAGAGTCGAAATGCTATTGAATATTTGCAGGTGGCAGAGATTACTTATATGCTAGGCGATGCTTTTACAACTGGTGGCGCTGGTATGAAAGATTTGAGTGATGAGACATCATCAGCTCCTGAGAGTTCAAGCAAGGTATCTAATCATCTATATGCACTTTGGTCTGTCTTTCAAACATCTTTAGCGCTCTAGATTATTCCGTATTTCTGTTGTCTTATGTTCTTGTTCTTGTGATATTTGGCAGAGTGATGAAGAAAAGGAGATGGGTATCATTCTCGATTTCCCTTGGGACAAACACAATGTTCCTCCTATAGAGAAGATTGACTTGAGCGATCCTAATAGGACTATAATTTATGATGGTCCAAGCGGTGACGAACCTTGTCCAGAAGACGATGATGAGTTTATATAGTGGCCTCTATTATGTTTTTATTGTAGTGGTTTTGCAAAATGCGCATACTGGAACTCGTTGCGCAGTTATCTTTTGGTCTTTTAGAGTCATGTAAAAGTTGTTGTCTGGACCATGGTATATAATGTTCAGGGGAAATCTTTCATCGCCACTTCTCTGAATTATGAAGAATTAGCACTATAAGACCAAACGAAGTCTAAGTTCTTGGAAGAAAACTTCCCTTTCTTAAAATTCAACACGCTTGGACCCAAGACAAAGAACTTTGTGGTAGCTGGAGGATTGACAGGGTTTGTTTGTAGTAGCTGTACTAAGAGAGTGGAATTGGTGTCATTGTGATGATGCGGCGCCTATATCCTGCCATCCGCATGCTCTAGTAGCAATGTCTGAGAACATCATGGACTATGTGTATGTGATTGCAGTGTGGATTCCTGAAGTATTACTGTAATACTGCTGAAGTTATTGTGGAGTATGGCTCAACTTCAATTTTGACAGGTAAGTAGTTTATGCTCATGAGATCATGCCTTCCATAGCTGTTGTTGAACTCTCTGTAGTAGTTTATGCTCATGAGATTATGCTTTGTTGAACTCTCTGTTGTTGAATTCTCTGTAAGTAGTTTATGCTGCATGAGGCAGTCTTTAATGCACATGTTCTGAGATTATGGATACTTTCTTGCTGTCTTAGCTCAAATGGGAGAGCACATGGTTTTACAAAAAACTTGAGCTCAAAGATCTGCTAGTTCAAAAACTTTGAAACAGTAACCAAACTGGATTTCTGTATATTTATTCATTATTATTTCATAAATCATTAGCATACAGAGAAATTTAAGCAAAATTGCAACAGAGTTCATTATTGCTCAAGTAGAGTTACACTTGATACCTCTAGATAGAACTCATAATTTCGAGACTTAGACGAAATGAACGCAAGATTAGTAACTAAGGCCTAGTTGAAGACCGAGAGCAGCATGTATAAGAAATAGGGCCATGATACCACTTCCTAATACCGCATGAACATTTCTTAATCCTGAGTTGGCGCCCTACAAAACAATGCAAGTATGAGTCCTGGCATAATTCACCATTCAATTTACTCTAAATTCAAACACACATGTGTTTTGAGATTGAATATTTTGAGATTGAATGAATCATGACTTTATCAATTACCTCGTCAAATAGCGTAGGCAAAAGGGCTTGAAGGCTTAAAAGACCTAGACCGATGAAAGCTGTGACAGCATGGGGACTGCAATAATGAAGCATTCACTTGTTAGTTGAGAAATTAGAGTAGCATTGAATCATTGGTGATAATTAATATGACGTTGTATTTGTATAGGTTTTAAAATCCTCGGTTTGCGGTGTCAAGTAGTCTTAAATACTTGTTAAAGTTAGGCATATGCTTCATTTGGAGGGGCTACCAATAGAGCATCGTCGGAGTGAGAACTCAAGATATAAGGCATTTCCTTTAAGAGCATCTCATCGCACCTTGAAATGGATCAAATCAGTGGGAGGGCGTGGCAGAGGCAAGCTTTCTCAATTCCAGAGATCCGATCCATCCAATTCCACTCTATTGCGCCTGGTTCATGATCGGAAAAGAAAAATCACGGTTAGCAGTTTACTACCTCTCAAGAATAGGTTTATTAGAAGTGACAAGAGATGTTATTCCACCAGTTGCTCCAAGTGCAAAGAAGAAAAACATTCCACCTAGAAGCTTTGGATGCAAGTCTTTGGCATTGGCTTTTTCCTCCTGTAAATCAAACGAAGAAGAGAATCAAATGAAAATATAGAGCATACATTGGTTATCGACCCATGGCAAATTGACATACCACATCATCCGAGTACTTAATCCTGAAGCCTAAGTATGTTCCGTAACCACCCATTGCAAATAACACAACAGCCTGGGAATCCGAAACAATAAATGAAAGAAAATCAAAAATCTCAAATATTAAGTAGCAGATCTCCTCCCTCTGAGCTTATTAAAAATGTTTAACTTGAGTATTATGATTATTACCATGTTTCCAGGATGACCCCAATGCACAAGCCAACCAGGAAGATTCCATGACTGGACTAACTCACCAAAAGGGCCTATTAAGCTTCTCAATGCGGAAGCTGCAATTTTCATGATTAACCTAGTTATATGCTGATGATGAAACATGAATAGACAAGAAACAATTGGCACAATGTGATCCAAACCAAGAAATGAATATGAACATTATTCTTCGATAAGAAAGTAAAAATTGTCAGGTGATTCAGTGTTTACCTCCGGGAAGAGCAGCAAGAAAAACTAAAGGGAGAGGAGAAATTGAGTACAAGAAGAAGGTTTCTTTCTCAATCATCTCCGTTTCTTCCTCATTTTCCTCCTCTGTCATCACTTGTATTGCTCGGCATTTTTCTTTCTTTAAAGAAGATGATGAACAAACAAAGAAATTTCGCTTGCTTGATGCTGTGGGATTAATTTTGAAGAAAAATGTATGAGAATTATGTGGAGTGATAGAGGAGGAGGATGGGGAAAACTGAATAGGAGAAAATCTGTGAGTGAGTGATGTGGATGGGACATTTAGCAATGCCATTGGATACTAAATGAACAAGAAAATGGAAAGTTGTTTGATACATGACGTATTTTTTTGTTGTTTAGCTCTTTTAACTTTTTGGTACTTTGATTGGGTTTCTTGGTTGTTATTTTACTTTCTTTGTATCTACAACAGCAGACGTACGTCCCCAAAAAAAAGAAAAAAACATTCCAAATTCAAAAACTTGGATATATATATAGGTGAAGATAAATATTTGGCTCACAATGAACTTCACATTAAAGTGTCCCAAAGACCAAAAGATATAGTTGCGCAATACATAGATTCCAGTATATGTACACTTTGCAAAACTAGTACTACCCAAGGATAAACAGATAAAAACGTAATGCAGGGGTAGGGATCTATATAAACTCAGTGTCGCTGTCTGGGTCTGGACCATACTCGACACTTCGATATCTCAACCATCGAGGATCGTTTAGGTCGACCTTAACTTCATCAAGAACAGTGTGTTTATCCCAAGGGAAATCGAGATCAGGATCGAAATCCATCTCTATTATTTTGTCATTCTCACACGATAGATCATTCAAGGCATCTGGCCCAGCACCACCAGTTGTAAAAGCATCTCCTAGCATGTATGTAATTTCTGCGGTTGTTCTGTGCATGGCTACATAGTCAAGTAGAAGCTTATCCCCAGCTGACAATAATGAACGAATCTCTCCGTGAAGACGATTCACCGAATGCGTGTTTACCCCGTGTTTGATTGCTTCACTGTGCTTTTTACATATGAGTTCCAACCGAAGATTGACTAGGGATGATTCAAATAAAACCTTCCAACAGGTGATATCTTCAAGGGTCGAGCCTCCGCTGGAATGATTAGAAAATCTAACTGAATTCAGCTTCTGAATTGCTTCTTCTATCAGCTCTAGTGTTTCCTCCACAGCCTTGGCACATGCACCACCAAGGAAAGACGAGATGTCCCCAGAAACATTCCCCAGCTCCGCGGCTTCCAAACTAGGTAAGGGAGCTGCGGCAGAAGTCCTCAACTGCTCCAGATGCTCAGAAAAGCCATATGCAACATCCCGCTGCTCCTGTAGTATCATGATGAGGTGATCGAGGAAAGAGGCTAATAATAGTCCAGCCTGCTCTCGGCTGAAAGCATTGCTAGATTCTGAACGAATTCTTTTCAAACGCTTCATCAAGGACAAGCTTCTGGCATAGTATTTATTTGCCATAACCCAGTTTGAATCCGAAGCTAATTTTGGATACGACGGCGCAGACCATCTATTTGGTTGGCTATCAACATCGAGCTGATTATAATCCTGTACCTCATTCAATGTATACTTGTGCCAATCCAGGCCAGAAGTTTGTAACAGCTGCAGAAAACGAGGGAAACACCTCCTGTCGTTGAACTTCATGTTGACATTCTTCCACATATCTGCACAACTTGTTGCTTCTTGGAGCAACTTCTCAAGCGATGCCAATAAATCCTTTCTAGATTCGTCTTCCCTGTTTGGAGAGCATGCAGTATTCATAGGTGCTTCTCCAATGCTTGAGTTTTCAAGCGCGGTAGAAGTAGTATCTCGATCTCCCTCTATCCTTTCCATGGTGTGTCAGAGTGTTATATTCAACCTCAGAAGAATGTAAAAAGTAAAGGATAGGTAAGAAAAAAAAAACTTCGCAAGATTTTAAGGTTGGATGTAGATGGTGTGTCTCTAGGATGTTTGGCCTTGGATGCATATTTATATATGCCTCGATAATTCCTAAAGTACGGGTCGGGCTAGGAAAAAGAAATCATCTAATTTAGGCATCCAACTAAAATTAGGAAAAAGAAATTATAATCCAACTGAAACTAGAAAAGGAAATTCCATAATTCTGCTGGGATTGGCCCATAGGTAATTCCAGTCAGGTTTCTAGCTTATTCAGAGAAGTGACGATGAAAGATTTGCGAAAACCATGGTCCAGACAACAACTTTTACATTTAACTGCGCAACGAGTTCCAGTATGCGCACAATTTGGAAAACTACTACAGTAACATTTCCAAGAGGCGAGCTTTTTTTTTCCTCAATAATAAAGATTCTTAAAATTGTTACTCAAATACAAAAGCCCATTTTAGAATGGGGGGACGGATTTTTTCCCCCCCCACTGTTCACGTGTAATTTTTTTTGTCTTATCTGTGAACAGTGAAGGGGGGACAAAATCCGTCCCCCCCATTAGCAGCGATGCATTTTAGGGGCACTCATTCTTTGTCAGCCTAAGTATAAAAAACATAAAACTGTAAACACTGGCGGAGCCAGGTTTCCACGCCGGGGGGCTAAAAAAAATTTAGAGAAACTAGTGGGTAAACATAATTACTAGGTGGGCTAAAAAAAAAAATTTTTTATAGGGGTCGAAATGTGACTTTTAAAGAATTAAGGGGATGCTACAGCACACTCTAGTCAACTACTGGCTCCGCCAGTGGCTGTAAACAGAGCACAAAGCCTACCCAACAAACCTGTAAGGAAAACAAAAAATGGGGTCTAGAATTATATGTAATCTTCTCTCCTCTGCTCATCATACCACCCTTCTTAGTCAGACAGTCTGCAGAGAAGTTCTGTAAAAATGTATAAATGACCATTTCTCCACATTGTCACAAAATCTATTCCATTAGCAAACCATGGAATCTTCCCATTAGAGAAAGCCACTTTAATAGCTTGTGAATCAGTCCTGAAAATGACATCTCTGAACCCATTCTCAATAGCCTATTCACCTAAGCACAGAATTGCCATAACTTCTGCAATATAATTTGTGGCAATACCTAATCCTCCTGAAACACCAACTACACAACTTCCAATACTGTGTCTGCCAATGAACCCATATCCATCTAGCCCTGGATTAAGCACCACTGAAGTCTAATGTTAGGCCAGAACATAAGACTTGCAACCTTGTTTGCTTTTTTTTGCATCGCATTGATGCAAAATCATAACATGACAATGATACATGATAAATCAGCAAACACTGCAATTGTTATCATGTAACATTTTCATGTTATTTTTTGCATGTGCGGGATTTGTTCATAGGCTTATTCAACGACTTCAGTGCAAGGATTTTCAACCCGGTTTGCTTTTTTGCCTCGCATTGATGAAAAACCATAGTGAGGCAATGGTACAGGATAAATCAGCAAGCATTGTAATTTTTTTAACATGTACCATTGTTCATTATGTTTTTGCATGTGCAGGATTTGTTCATAGGCACATTCAACGACTTCAGTGCAAGGATTTGCAGCGCATTGATGCAAAATCAAAACGTGACAATGATACATGATAAATCAGCAAGCATTGCAATTGTTCTCATATACCATTGTCATGTTATGTTTTTGCATGTGCGAGATTTTTTCATTTTCAGATTCATTTCTTTATTTGAAATTCAAATTACATTAGTTGAAACAACATTACATTACATTTACTTAAATTCAACATCGGCTTTTTTAATCTTCAAAGAAAAATCCCGGTACACTTTGTCTCAACAAGCGGTAGCAACTCCATAATGCAAACGCCCTTCTTTGTTCTTCGAAATAGAGGGCTGATGCCATAGCTTCCTGTACTTTACTAATTAAATTATCAAGTAGCCATACAAAATCAACAAAATCAATCACATTAAGGAGATAAAAAATACTCACTACTTGTTCTTCATCCCATCCCCATTGTTCTTCGACGGCTTCAGGCATGTAACTCCCAAGGATACGACAATCTTTCATGATCCTTCTAATTTTGACTCTAAGCGATGTGCATGTTCTTCCATTTGGGTTTCCTGCGTTAGCAGCGTAAAATGTTTGAAAAATCCTATGCCAAAACTCTTGTCTGTTTGACACATGAACGGAGACGTAAGCATTTATAAGAACGTGATCAGCAGCTTGGGTAAACCTCGAACCCATATTGATTTGATTGAGATCAATTGGTTAATAAAAAAATTTTCTCTAATATAGAAAAGATTCCAACTTACATCATATTTCTTACGTTTTTTACAGCACCATATTTCTTAGATATTTAACATCATATTTTTTCATATAACTAACAAAGGGGATTGTTCTCTAGGATCCATAGGAATCTAATACATAAAAATCGACTTGGCGAAAAATCTCTGTCTATCTTCAAACACTGGTTCATCTTCTTCAGGAACTTCGGTTTGTTGCTATCTCAATATCTTTGAACCCTTATTGATTTTTTTCAACTGGAGCAACTTCAATTCGATACGTTCTTTGTATAATTGTCCTGGGTTTTTACCAGTTTTAATAACTTTTAAGTTACCTTTCGGTTGCACTTTCATATTTTCTTTGCCTTTTGGTTGAACTTTCAGATTTTTCTTGCTTTTTGCTTGAACCCTCACTACACCATATTTGGGGGGTAGCAACGGTGTTCATCTGTTGCTAAAAGTGTTAGAAACGGGGGCCGGCCGTTGCGATTCATGGTGTGACGAATTTTAGCAACGGTAATGTTGTCGTTGCGTCTCTCGGTTAGCAACGGTACTAGCAACGGACCAGTTCGGCCGTTGCTAGATTTTTCCCGCAACGGCTTTTTTTCCGTTGCTTAATTTTTCCCGCAACGGCTTGCTTTCCGTTTCTTATTTTCATCAGCAATGGCCAACCGTCCGTTTCGAATATTTTGACCAGCAACGGACCATTGCCGTTTCTAAATTTTTACCAGTCAAAAAAAATGACCAGGTCAAAGAAGACCAAGCTTAACTTTGACCTGGTCAGATCTGGTCAGCTCGGCCAATCTTTGACCTGGTCAACAGACCAGTCTCTTTGGTCATGATCAATAGAAAGTCTTTTAGGACACTTAGCCAAAAATCAATATTTCATACACTTGTAAAAATTTCATACTCTGTTCTTACACTTAGCCAAAAAAACTAAAAACTAGTTCTTACACTTAGCCAAAAAAACTAAACAAATGCATACATCCAGATAACTGAAAACAATGTTCTTGTTCTCTAATACATAAAACCTAGCTAGTTTCAACATCAATACTTGTATAACCTAGTTCTGTAATACTCATACCTTGTGCTGACTGTACTTCTCGCGAATAGCAGGCAAACCGCTGCTATTGCTGTTGCATAGAAGACCATGAAGTGTCTTGACGCACTCGCACAAGTCTGAAGGCTGATAATGTGTATAATGACATGTATAACAGCAGATTTTGAGTGCACTCACCCAACTTGACTTCTCCTTGTTCAGTGAGCAGAATATTGCCTCCTTTTGATGTCTCTATGGACCTTGAAAATTGAATGTAGATATGATAAACCCTGCAACAACCAAGCTAGCAAACAGACGATGTCAAACTTCAAATGTTAACTTATAAATGAATTAACTCAATAGACAACCAGCACCCTAATTCTTATTGTAGAAAACATGTAGTCTGGACAGATAATAAAGATCTAAACAAATCAGGCTTAAAGAAATGAAACCTCAATGTAGCAAACACCATCTGCGTTTGAACTAGCAAGAAAAAGCAAATATGCGGGGAAATATCCATCCTGCTTAACCTGCAATCAGTAGTATAACAAACTTCAGAGTAAGAACTATTAGGACCCTATATGCTAACAATCAACAAACTTGACAATTAACAAAATCTAACATCAATCAACAAGCTTGACAATTAACAAAATCTAACATCAAATAGAGTCAACTGCTACCAAAAACACTATCATGAATCTATCCAAAGGGACTGGGAGGATCATCTATTGACAGGACCACCCAAATGTGTACCTGATAAGTTCCTTTCAGAGGTGGATTATAGTGAAACAACCTCTAATGCAGCCTTAAGTCAATTGCAAACTCAGGGTCTATACCCAAAAACATTGAATTACAAAAAAAGGTAACTTACTTTGACAATATCCCCAACCTGCAGCTTCCTCCACGGAAAACTTTCCCACCTTTGGTCCATCAAAACATCTACAGGCGTATTGTTTATGACCCTATCATTGAGTAAGCGTTTCTGCAATTCAGAAAAGAAACACAAAATCATTATGATTAATTCTCAGAACAACGTGACAAAATATACAGAAATCCAAACGAACAAAAACCACAATGTGCTTTCAGTTGAGAAAAAAGATATCTGTCAAATTCCTAATGACACTTACCTAGTCCTCCCAAGCTTCCTTGACGAGGGAGACAAAAAGCACAAGACTAAGTGGGACCACATTGGTTATAGGATGCACAGGACTACACGAAAAATAGCAAATTATCAGAATCATAAATGGTGATTCCAAAATCTAAACTGACATCTATTAACTACTGCTCGTACCTGATTGGTGTTTTAGATAAGATTGAAATCATAAGAAAGTATAAATTAGCTACCCGCCTGAACTGTAAGCATGATGAAAAATGTGTCAAGCTAGAGATCAAAAGTGATAATATCAATCATCTCAACTCTCTTATTACCCATACCAGTAACACACAGTTACCTGCTCAAACAACCCTTTCGGCAAAAAGGTCAAGATGTTGTACTTCGTGGTTGAAATGGAGTTTCCCTGCACATTACAATACAACAGTAGTCAATAAATAAAACCCTCTAAAACCAAACTCGATTGCTAAAACCACCACTAGAACAAAGACTCCACTCTAACACCAAGACTCCACTCCAATCAACATCAGCAAGCACTGTACTAGATACCCACTCTGAATAAGCATCACCTGTGAAAACAAACCAACAATAACCAAATTAATCCCAAAATATTCACCATTTAACTTACTGGAACAACAGTCACATGGAATTGAAGATGAAGTTTACCTCTGGTTAGTAGTTGATGGCTAATACAACCTCAGTGACTCCAACAGCTTTAAGAGCTTCAGTCTATGTGAAATTGAAAACAAATCAAAGAAAATCAAGGAACCAACAAAAAATCAGCCAAAAAAATCCCAATAAATCAAAGAAACTAGAAAAATCTTACCTATAAACCATATAGAGCACACCTACGAAGAACAATTGGATTTTTTTCTCCGTTAAGAAAACAAATCAGCACGATTCAACAAGTAGATCTGATATTTTGCTACTGTACGAGTAAGATCGAACTTTACACTTACACCAAGCATCGTTCAATTGTCACTTACACCGATCAGAATGTACATATAACTAACCGGCTTCACTATTTTCAAACCTCACAAACTCAAAGATTGAAATACCGTCGACTCAGCATAATCCTTAACACTTACTACTAACACAATTCCAGAATAGTAAAATGAAACTACCACGAAAAGATGCTAATTAAAACTTTTAATAAAAGGCAAGTGA
>JAJJMA010005133.1:0-37016 GCA_023529015.1 Papaver nudicaule
TGCGCGAGGATCTCCGCACACGCCTCGGCTGGGGGCTCGTGTTCCACCTGTCGCCGCCGTCCGACGCCGGCAAGATCGCCGTGCTCAAGCTCGCCGCGAAGGAGCGCGGGATCGCGCTCACCGACGACATCGCCGCCTACCTGCTGACCCATTTCCGCCGCGACATGCCGAGCCTGATGGCGCTGCTCGACGCGCTCGACCGCTTCTCGCTCGAGCAGAAACGCGCGGTCACGCTGCCGCTGCTGCGCCGGATGCTCGCGCGTCCCGGCGACGACATCACACCACCGGGCGCGGGCCCGAACCGCTTCGAGTAAAATGCCCCTCCATGACTAATCTGGCACTCTTTGACCTCGATCACACGCTGATCCCGACCGATAGCGACCACGAATGGGGTCGCTTCATGGTGAAGCTCGGCATCGTCGACGCGGAAAGCTTCTCGCGTCAGAACGATCAGTTCTTCGCCGACTACAAGGCCGGCAAGCTCGACATCCACGCGTACCTCACGGCGATGCTCACGCCGCTCGCGAAGTATTCGCGCGCGCAGCTCGCCGAATGGCACGAGCAGTACATGCACGAGGTGATCCGGCCCGCGATGACGCCCGCCGCGCTCGAACTCGTGCGCAAGCATCTCGATGCGGGCGACCTGTGCTGCGTCGTGACGGCGACCAACGAATTCATCACGCGCCCGATCGCGACCGCGTTCGGCGTCGATACGCTGATCGCGTGCGAGGTCGAAACGACCGACGGGCATCCCGATTCGCCGTACACGGGCCGGCCGACCGGCACGCCGAGCTATCGCGAAGGCAAGATCGTGCGTACCGAAGCATGGCTCGCGTCGCTCGGCAAGCACTGGGACGACTTCGCGCACAGCTACTTCTACAGCGACTCGCACAACGACATCCCGCTGCTCGAGAAAGTCACCGACCCGATCGCGACCAACCCTGACGACACGCTGCGTGCGCATGCAAGCACCCGCGGCTGGCGTATCCTCGACCTATTCTGAACGTCGTGATCAAAAAATTCATTCGCAAGCTGCTCGGCCAGGACGAAGCCGAGCAAACGCCCCCCGCAGCGGCTCCGGCCGACGAAGCGGCCCCTGCTGCCCCGCGCGCCGCGAAAGGCGCCCGCGGCGGCGGCGCGAAGAAGCCGCGCAGCAACCATGAGCCGACCGTCGTGCCGGCCAGCGTGCACCAGATCGATCCGTCGCTGATCTCGAGGAATGCCGTGCGCGTGACCGACACGCTGCAGCAGGCTGGCTTTCGCGCGTTCATCGTCGGCGGCGCGGTGCGCGACCTGCTGCTCGGCATCGCACCGAAGGACTTCGACGTCGCGACCGATGCGACGCCGACCGAGGTGCAGCGCCTGTTCCGCCGCGCGCGCCTGATCGGCCGCCGTTTCCAGATCGTCCACGTGCAGTTCGGCCAGGAACTGATCGAGGTGTCGACGTTCCGCGCGCTGGTCGACGCGCCGCCCGAGGCGGCTGCCTCGGCCGAGCCGCCGAAGCGCCTGAAGCGCGACGAACTCGATCGCCGCACGCACGCGGTCGACGCGAGCGGCCGCGTGCTGCGCGACAACGTGTGGGGCGAGCAGCACGAAGATGCCGCGCGTCGCGACTTCACGATCAATGCGATGTACTACGACCCGTCGACGCAGACGGTGCTCGACTACCACGACGGGATGGCCGACATGCGCGCCCGCCTGCTGCGGATGATCGGCGACCCGGCCACGCGTTTCCGCGAGGATCCGGTGCGGATGCTGCGCGTCGTGCGCTTCGCGGCGAAGCTCGGCTTCGAGATCGAACCGCACACGCGCGAGCCGATCAACGCGCTGGCCGACCTGATCAACAACGTGCCGGCCGCGCGCCTGTTCGACGAAATGCTGAAGCTGCTGCTGTCGGGCCACGCACTCGCGTGCCTGAAGCAGTTGCGCAAGGAGGGCCTGCACCACGGGCTGCTGCCGCTCCTCGACGTCGTGCTCGAACAGCCGCAGGGCGAGAAGTTCATCACGCTCGCACTGAACAACACCGACGCGCGCGTGCGCGCCGGCAAGCCGGTATCGCCGGGCTTCCTGTTCGCGACGCTGCTGTGGCACGACATGCGCCAGCGCTTCGAGCAATACACGGCCGAAGGCGAGATCCCGGTGCCGGCGCTCCATCGCGCGATGGACGATGTGATCGACATGCAGACCGAGAAACTCGCGATCCACAAGCGTTATTCGGCCGACATGCGCGAGATCTGGGGCCTGCAGCTGCGCCTCGAGAAACGCTCGGGCCGCAGCGCGATGCGGCTGCTGGAACACCAAAGGTTTAGAGCGGGGTATGATTTCCTCCTGTTACGCTGCGAATCCGGCGAGCTCGAAGCGGATGTCGGACAGTGGTGGACGGATTTCATCGAAGGCGACGCGGCGGCCCGCGAGGCATTGCTCACGCAGGGCGGCTCGAAGGAAAAATCGCCCCGCAAGCGGCGCCGCCGCGGCGGCGCGCGGAACCGCAAGCCGGGTGAAGGTGCCGCCGAGCAGGCACCGGACACCGCGGACGGTTCCGACGACTGACGCGCTCGCTGGCGAACGACGTAGGAAGTGATGCCATGACGGTTGCATATATCGGACTGGGGGCGAATCTCGGCGATGCGCGCCAGACCCTGAAGGACGCGGTGGTGTGCCTTGCGCAGCAGCGCACCATCTCGGTCCTCGGCAAGTCGAGCCTGTATCGCACGGCGCCGTTCGAAGCGGGCGGCGACGACTATTACAACTGCGTCGTCAAGCTCGACACGACGCTGTCGGCCCGCGAACTGCTCGCGCTGTGCCAGAAGATCGAACATCACTTCGGGCGCGAGCGCCCGTATCGCAACGCGCCGCGCACGCTCGATCTCGACATCCTGCTGTTCGGCACCGACTCGATCGACGAACCCGACCTGATCGTCCCGCACCCGCGCCTCACCGACCGCGCGTTCGCGCTCGTGCCGCTCATCGAGATCGAGCCGGCACTCGACATCCCCGCGCGCGGCCGCGCCGATGCGTTCCTCGCCGCTGTCGCGGGCCAGCGCGTCGAGAAGGTGCAGACCTGCCAGTGCCTGATGCAGAAGGCGCTCGCCGCGGGCGACGACACCGACAAGAACCGCTGCCGATGAACCCGACTCCGCTGACCGTCACCGCGCCCGACCTGCGCGCCCCGCACCGCTATCTCGTGATCGAAGGCCCGATCGGCGTCGGCAAGACGACGCTCGCGCGCCTGCTCGCCGAGCGCTGGTCGATGCAGGCGCTGCTCGAACGCCCGCAGGACAACCCGTTCCTCGAACGCTTCTATCGCGACACCGCGCGCTACGCGCTGCCCGTGCAGTTGTCGTTCGCGCTGCAGCGCGCGCAGCAGGCGCGCGAGCTGATCGGCGCGCTCGAAACGGGCCGCCCCGTCATCGCCGATTTCATGCCGCAGAAGAACGAAATCTTCGCGCGGCTGAACCTGCCGGAAGACGAATGGCAGCTCTATCGCTCGATCGCGACGCACGTGGACGTGCCGCAGGCGCCGTCGCCCGACCTCGTCGTCTATCTGCAGGCCAGCCCCGAAGTGCTGTTCTCGCGCATCCAGAAGCGCGGGCTGCCGATGGAGCTGCAGATCAGCGACGCGTACCTGCGCTCGCTCGTCGATGCGTACAACGAATTCTTCTACCACTACGACCGCACGCCGGTGCTGACGGTCGCCGCGGAACACCTGAACCCGCTGGATTCTCCCGAAGACCTCGCGCTGCTGATCGAGCGCATCGAGACGATGCGCGGCCGCAAGGAATTCTTCGTCAAGGGCGAGACGACGCGCTGACGCGTCCCGCTTGCCGTTCTTCCCCCATCGAACCGGATTTCCCATGACCTATCTCCAGGAATCGAGCCGGCCTGCCGTGACGGTGCCCAAGCTGCAGGCAATGCGCGACGCCGGCGAGAAGATCGCGATGCTCACCTGCTACGACGCGAGCTTTGCCGCGCTGCTCGATCGCGCGGGCACCGACGTGTTGCTGATCGGCGATTCGCTCGGCAACGTGCTGCAGGGCCACACGACCACGCTGCCCGTGTCGCTCGACGACATCGCGTATCACACCGCCTGTGTCGCGCGCGCGCAGCCGCGCGCGCTCGTCGTCGCCGATCTGCCGTTCGGCACGTACGGCACGCCGTCCGAGGCATTCGCGAGCGCCGTCAAGCTGATGCGCGCGGGCGCGCAGATGATCAAGCTCGAAGGCGGCGAATGGCTCGCCGATACGATCCGTTTCCTGGTCGAGCGCGCGGTGCCCGTGTGTGCGCACGTGGGCCTCACGCCGCAATCGGTGCACGCATTCGGCGGCTTCAAGGTGCAGGGCAAGACCGAGGCCGGCGCCGCGCAACTGCTGCGCGACGCGCGCGCAATCGAGGACGCGGGCGCGCAGCTCGTCGTGCTCGAAGCGGTGCCGACGCTCGTCGCGTCCGAAGTCACGCACATGCTGAAGATCCCGACGATCGGCATCGGCGCGGGCGTCGACTGCTCGGGGCAGGTACTCGTGCTGCATGACATGCTCGGTGTCTTCCCCGGCAAGCGGCCGCGCTTCGTGAAGGATTTCATGCAGGGGCAGCCGAACATCCAGGCGGCCGTCGAAGCGTACGTGAGCGCGGTGAAGGACCAGACGTTCCCGGGTCCGGAACATTCGTTCTGACGTGGTCGGCCGGCGGCGGGTTCGCCGGCACCCGGATGTGAAAAAGCGCGGCGCCCTTTGCGGGGCGCCGCGCATTTCGTTGGTACGCTGCATGAGTGAAGGTTCGCGGCGTCGGTGCAAGCACGGCGCGCGATCCATCACGTCATCGCTTGCTCACTTCAATACCGCGTCGAGCGCGCCGCGCAACGCATTGGTCAGCAGCAGCGCCTGCGCGCGCGCCAGATCGTCGCAGGTCACGACGCGCTCCGTCGCGCCGAACGCACGGTCGTCGAGCAGCACACCGCGCATCACGCCCGGCAGCACGCCGGACGCCAGCGGCGGCGTCACCCACTGGCCGTCGAGCTTCACGAACAGGTTCGAGCGCCCGCCTTCCGTCACCTCGCCGCGCTCGTTGACGAACAGCATGTCGAAACCGCCGAGCGCCTCCGCCGCCTGCCACGCGCGGTCGTATTCGGCACGGCGCGTCGTCTTGTGCAGCAGCAGCGCATCGCCCGCGCGGGTCGGCGCGAAACCGTGCGCGGACGCCAGCATCACGCCGACCGGCCCCGCCGGCAGCGGCTTGAGCGGTGCCGCGACGATCTCGACCGTGCCGTCCTTCGCGAGCGAGAGCTTCATCCGCCAGGCGGCGTCGCCGTCGAGCGCCGCGCAGCGCATGTCGATCTCGCGGCGCAACGCATCGGCGTCGAAGCGAAAGCCGAACGCATCCGCGCTGCGCTGCAGCCGCGCGAGATGGCGATCGAGATGCCGGATGCCGTCCGCTCGCGTGGCGGCGGTCGTTTCGAACAACTGGAAGCCGGGATCGGCATCCGTCAGGAATCGCGCTTTCAATTCGCACTCCGCATATTCGTCGGCCGCGACGCTGTCGAGCACGATGCCCGCGCCGACGCCCATCGTGCCGCGGCGCCGGCCGGCAGGTGCCGTTGCCGGATCGCGGGTTTCGATATCGGCGACAGCCGCGCCTTCGCCGGTAGCACCTTCGCCGGCCGCGCCGAGCGTCAGCGTGCGGATCGCGACCGACAGGCAGAAATCGCCGCAACCGGCGGCGTGACGGCCGGGCGCATCCGAACCGGCGCCTGCCTTCGGCGCGTCGAGCCAGCCGATCGCGCCCGTATAGAGCCCGCGCGGCGTCGACTCGATCGCGTCGATCAACTGCATCGTCATGTGCTTCGGCGCACCCGTGATCGATCCGCACGGAAACAGCGCGCGCAGCATCTGCGCGAACGACGTGCCGTCGCGCCAGCCGGCCTCGACCGTCGACGTCATCTGCCACACCGACGCATACGGCTCGACGGAGAACAGCGCCGGCACGCGGACCGTACCGGTGCGCGCGATCCGCGACACGTCGTTGCGCAGCAGGTCGACGATCATCACGTTTTCCGCGCGGTTCTTCGGATCGCTCGCGAGAAACGCGGCGGCCGCCGCGTCTTCGCGGGGATCGGCCGAGCGCGGCGCGGTGCCCTTCATCGGCCGGGCGCGCAGCAGGTCGCCGTGCTTCTCGACGAACAGTTCCGGCGAGCACGACACGATCCACGCGCCGCCGGGCAGCGCGATCAGCGCGCCATAACGCACGGGCTGGCGCGCGCGCAACCGCCGGTACAGCGCGAGCGGCGTGCCGAATACGTCGAAATTCAGCCGGTACGTGTAGTTGATCTGATACGAATCGCCCGCGCGCAGCGCGTCGTGCACCGCGGCGATCGCCGCGTCGAACGCGTCGCGCGACACGCTCTTCGCGACATGCGCGACGCCCGCGATCGATGGTGTGCCACCGCCGTCCTGCTGCGCGAGCCACGCGTCGACTTCGTCGCGCGACAGGCGCTCGCAGCGCGCATACAGCAAAAAGCGCAGCGGGGCATCGCCCGGCTGCGCCCGTTGCAGGTTGCGTCCGAATGCGTAATCGCCGACGACCACCGCATGCAGCCCGTCGCGCAGGTCCTGCGCCACCGCCGCATCGAGTTCGTCGAGCTGCGCCGGATCCGTGCACACGCGTTCATGCACGAAGCCGGAATACAAACGACTCGACCGCGCGGACGCGGTCGAGTCGCAATCGTCCAAGAGCGCGAACGACGCGCTCTCGTTACCTTCAGTCATGCCATTACTCGAAGAAGCTCTTCACACGGTCGAACCAGCTCTTGCTCTGCGGGCTGTGACGCGCGCCGCCCTCGGCCAGCGACCTCTCGAACTGCTTGAGCAGGTCGCGCTGTTGGTCGGTCAGCTTCACGGGCGTCTCGACCTGCACGTGTACGTACAGATCGCCCGCGATGCTCGAACGCAGCCCCTTGATGCCCTTGCTGCGCAGGCGGAACGTCTTGCCCGACTGCGTGCCTTCCGGCACCGGGAACGACGCACGGCCGGCCAGCGTCGGCACCTCGATCTCGCCGCCGAGCGCGGCGGTCGTGAACGGGATCGGCATCTGGCAGTGCAGATCGTCGCCGTCGCGCTCGAACACCGCGTGCGGCTTGATGTGGATCTCGACGTACAGGTCGCCCGGCGGCCCGCCGTTGATGCCCGGCTCGCCGTTGCCGGCCGAGCGGATCCGCATCCCGTCGTCGATCCCGGCCGGGATCTTCACTTCGAGCGTCTTGGTTTCCTTCACCTTGCCCGACCCGTGGCAATGCAGGCACGGCTCGGGGATGTAGGTGCCCGTGCCATGGCACTTCGGGCAGGTCTGCTGGATGCTGAAGAAGCCCTGCGACATGCGCACCGTGCCCTGGCCGTGACAGGTCGGGCAGGTTTCCGGCTTCGTGCCGGGCTTCGCGCCCGACCCGTGGCAGACCTCGCACGACACCCAACTCGGCACGCGGATCTGCGTGTCGTAGCCGTGCGCAGCCTGCTCGAGCGTGATTTCCATGCTGTAGCGCAGGTCGGCGCCGCGGTACACCTGCGGGCCGCCGCGGCCGCCGCGTGCGGCGCCGCCCGCGGCCTGGCCGAAGATGTCGCCGAAGATATCGCCGAACGCATCCGCGAAGCCGCCGAAGCCCTGTGCGCCCGCACCGCCCATGTTCGGATCGACGCCCGCGTGGCCGTACTGGTCGTACGCGGCCCGCTTCTGGCTGTCCGACAGCATTTCATAGGCTTCCTTCGCCTCCTTGAAATGCTCTTCCGCATCCTTGTTGTCCGGATTGCGGTCAGGGTGATACTTCATCGCAAGCTTGCGATATGCCTTCTTGATTTCGTCGTCGCTCGCATTCTTCGCGACGCCCAGAACCTCGTAGTAATCCCGTTTCGCCATATCGATTCACTGTGCCGCCACGCATCGCGCACGCGGCGGCTCCTTTCGCCTGCAGTAAAGTCTCTCGACTCGTCTGGCGCTGCGCCGTCCGCGGACGGCTCGCGCAGCACCCGCCAAAAAACAAATGTGCCCGGAGAGCCGCGAAGCCCGCCAGGCGTGGAGTCGATCCGGCCATCCGGAAGGAAAGACAGACCGCTTTTCAGTCGCTTGTCAGCCGCGCCGCGCGCGTTTCCACGCGCGGCATACGGTGCGATTGCAACCCGGCTTAGTCCTTCTTCACTTCCTTGAACTCGGCGTCGACGACGTCGTCGGCAGCCTGCTGCGCACCGCCCGCGTGGGCCGCGCCTTCCGCTGCACCCGCCGCGCCGGCGGCACCCGCCTGCTGGGCCTGCATGTCGGCGTACATCTTCTCGCCGAGCTTCTGCGAAACCTTGCCGAGCTCCTCGACCTTCGCGTCGATCGCAGCCTTGTCGGCCGACGTGTCCTTCAGCACTTCCTCGAGCGACTTCAGCGACGCTTCGATCGCTTCCTTCTCGCCCGCGTCCAGCTTGTCGCCGTACTCGGTGAGCGCCTTCTTCGTGCTGTGGACCAGCGCGTCGCCCTGGTTGCGCGAATCGGCCAGCTCGCGCAGCTTGTGGTCTTCCGCTGCGTTCGCTTCCGCGTCCTTGATCATCTGGTCGATTTCAGCCTCGGACAGACCCGAGTTGGCCTTGATCGTGATCTTGTTTTCCTTGCCGGTCGCCTTGTCCTTCGCGCCGACGTGCAGGATGCCGTTCGCGTCGATGTCGAAGGTCACTTCGATCTGCGGCACGCCGCGCGGTGCCGGCGGGATGCCTTCGAGGTTGAACTCGCCGAGCAGCTTGTTGCCAGCCGCCATTTCGCGTTCGCCCTGGAACACCTTGATCGTCACGGCGCCCTGGTTGTCGTCCGCCGTCGAATACACCTGCGCGTGCTTCGTCGGGATCGTCGTGTTCTTGTTGATCATCTTCGTCATCACGCCGCCGAGCGTCTCGATGCCGAGCGACAGCGGGGTCACGTCGAGCAGCAGCACGTCCTTGCGGTCGCCCGACAGCACCTGGCCCTGGATCGCCGCGCCAACCGCGACGGCTTCGTCCGGGTTCACGTCACGGCGCGGATCCTTGCCGAAGAACTCCTTCACCTTCTCCAGGACCTTCGGCATGCGGGTCTGGCCGCCGACCAGGATCACGTCGTCGATGTCCGACACCTTGACGCCTGCGTCCTTGATCGCGATGCGGCACGGTTCGATCGTGCGCTCGACGAGGTCTTCCACCAGCGCTTCCAGCTTCGCGCGGGTGATCTTCAGGTTCAAGTGCTTCGGGCCCGACGCGTCCGCCGTGATGTACGGCAGGTTGATTTCGGTCTGCTGGCCCGACGACAGCTCGATCTTCGCCTTTTCAGCGGCTTCCTTCAGGCGCTGCAGCGCGAGCACGTCCTTCGACAGGTCGACGCCCTGCTCCTTCTTGAACTCGCCGATGATGTAATCGATGATGCGCTGGTCGAAGTCTTCGCCGCCGAGGAACGTGTCGCCGTTGGTCGACAGCACTTCGAACTGCATTTCGCCGTCGACGTCCGCGATCTCGATGATCGACACGTCGAACGTGCCACCGCCGAGGTCATACACGGCGATCTTGCGGTCGCCCTTCTCGACCTTGTCGAGACCGAACGCGAGCGCGGCTGCCGTCGGCTCGTTGATGATCCGCTTGACTTCGAGGCCCGCGATGCGGCCGGCGTCCTTGGTCGCCTGGCGCTGGCTGTCGTTGAAGTACGCCGGCACCGTGATCACGGCTTCCGTGACCGGCTCGCCGAGGTAGTCTTCGGCCGTCTTCTTCATCTTGCGCAGCACTTCCGCCGAAACCTGCGGCGGCGCGAGCTTTTCGCCATGTGCCTCGACCCATGCGTCGCCGTTGTCGGCCTTGACGATGGTGTACGGCATCAGGCCGATGTCCTTCTGGACTTCCTTCTCTTCGAAGCGGCGGCCGATCAGGCGCTTCACTGCGAACAGCGTGTTCTTCGGGTTGGTCACCGACTGACGCTTGGCCGGCGCGCCGACGAGCACTTCGTTGTCGTCCATGTAGGCGATGATCGACGGCGTCGTGCGCGCGCCTTCCGAGTTCTCGATGACCTTGACCTGGTTGCCTTCCATGATGGCAACGCACGAGTTCGTGGTGCCGAGGTCAATACCGATGATCTTTCCCATTTTTTCCTAATCTCCAGAAATGCCTGTTTGCTGCGCGAAACCCCACGTTTTGGGGCAGTTTCGCGCGCCAGAATTCAACTCTGTTCCCGAAATGCGTCCGTCCGGTCCGTTTTCAAGACCCGACAGGCGATGCGGATATTAAATTTTTTCAATCGCCGCCGGCCGCCGGATCGCCGGCCGCCGCAACGATCTTCGCGCGCGCCGCCGCAACGGCCGCCTGGAACTGCGCGAGGCCATGCCAGCCCGTCGCGCGGCCGAGGCGCTTGCCGCGGTGGAAGAAGAACCACGTCGGCACGCCGTGCAGCCCGAAGCGGCGCCCCAGCTGCTGGTGTTCGTACACGTTGCAATGGAACCACTTCAGGTCCAGCGCGCGGATCGCAGCGGGCTGGGCGAGCATCGCCTTCTTCGCGATCTCGCAGTTGAAGCAGTCGACGCCCCAGAAGAACACCACCGCGAGCCCGTCGCCCGCGCCTTCGATCCCCGCATCGAACGTGTCGGCGGCCAGCGCCTGCATGTCGAATGCGGCGAACGCGGCCGAATCGACGCCGGCGAGAGCCATCGCGGCTGCCTTACTTCGGCTGCGCGACGGTAACGAGCGCCGGACGCAGCACGCGGTCGGCGATCGTATAGCCCTTTTGCAGCACCGCGACGACGGTGTTCGGCTCCTGCTCGGCCGGCACCATCGAAATCGCCTGGTGCTGGTGCGGATCGAACTTCTCGCCGACCGGGTTGATCGCGACGACGCGGCCCTTCTCGAGCGCACTCGTCAGCTGGCGCAGCGTCAGCTCGACGCCTTCGCGCACCTTCGTGATGTCGCCGGACGTGTCGCTGACGGCCGCTTCCAGGCTGTCCAGCACGGGCAGCAGGTGTTCCGCGAAGCTCTCGATCGCGAACTTGTGCGCCTTCGAGACGTCGTCCTGCGCGCGACGGCGCACGTTCTCGGTCTCGGCCTTCGCCCGCAGGAAGCTCTCCTGCAGCTCGGCGACCTTGGCTTGAGCCTCCGCGAGCGCCGCGTCGGCTGCTTCGGCGGCGGGAGCAGCGCCTTGCGCCGCCTGCTTCTCGCTGCCGATGTCTTCGGCCGATTGGGTAGCCGGGTTCTCTTGCGTATTTTCCATGTCGCTGAAAGTCGATTAGAGGTTGTAGCCAAATCGGCAACCGCCGGACCGTATACCCGGCGGCACCGCACATCGTTGGTGCAAATAAGGGCGAAAACTGCAATTTCAAGAGGGTTATTCGCCGGCATTCTCCAATGCCGCGAAACAACCGCGCGTCTCGCCGGTGCATGCCACGCAGAGTTCGCCAGACCGGGCGAAACGGGCTGTAACAACGCTTACCAGGCAAGTACTAGCTGCGCACAGCGCGGCTGCACTACACTCCACTCAAGCGTCGGAAAAGCGTGTTTACCCTAGCTGACCGTCGCCTTACATCCACCTGGCGCCGTTTTCACCCTTCTTCTCGAGGGGAGTACCGTGAAACTGACCTTTGCGATATCGGTGGTCGCGCTGGTACTCATTGCCGGCACCACCACCATCTGCCTGTCGGGAGCCGTCACCGACCGCACGACCGAATACGGAAGCGCGCGGGCGACATTCGACCAGATGTTCAGCTCCCACCAGAAAATCTGTCGATGATGCGCCGGTCGCGCTTCGTCGGCCGGCCGTGCAGTTCGGCCGCCGGCTCGCGATACGTGCGGCGCCGCTCCAGTTCGGCGAGCCGCGCGGCCCGCCCCGCTTCCGTTTCCGCGTAAAGCGTCTGCGCGACGCTCGCGGGTCCGCGCACGTCGCACACGCCCAGCACGGCAATGTGCCAGACGATGCCGTCGATCGCAATCTCGACCTCGTCGCCGACGCGCACCTCCTTCGCCGGCTTGACCGCCGCGCCGCCGATCTTCACGTGCCCCTTGTCGACCGCATCGGTCGCGAGCGAGCGCGTCTTGAAGAACCGGGCCGCCCACAGCCATTTGTCGATGCGCAGCTTCGCGCCCGGTTCCGTGGAAATCTTGTAGTTCATGTCAGCCTCCGCCGAGCCGCGCCACACGCACAGGGATAAGCCAGCGGGAGATGGGGGGGCTGCGCCCCCCCAAGCGAACGAAGTGAGCGTGGGGGTCGTTTCATGTCAGCCTCCGCCGAGCCGCCCCGAAGAGGCCGACCGCCCCTTCGGGCCGCAGCGAATGAAATGAGCACGGGAGTCGGCTCATGTCAGCTCACCGTTTCGGGCTGCGCGGCCCTGACGGGCCAGCCCTGCAGGTTCTCGGCGACGATCTCGCCGATCGCGCCGAGCCACGCGGGCGCGCCGTTCAGGCATGGAATGCGGTGGAACGCCTTGCCGCCGCCGGCGAGGAATTCGTCGCGCACTTCCATGCCGATCTCCTCGATCGTCTCCAGGCAATCGGCCGTGAAACCGGGACAGAACACGTCGGCCCGCCGCACGCCGGCCTCGCCGAACCCGCGCAGCGTCGGCGCGGTGTACGGCTGCAGCCATTCGGCCTTGCCGAAGCGCGACTGGAACGTGATCCGGCATTCGACCGTCGACAGCCCGAGCGCAGCCATCAGCAGCGCGCCGGTTTGCTGGCACTGATCGTGATAGGGGTCGCCGAGGTCGAGCGTGCGCTTCGGCACGCCGTGAAAGCTCAGCACGAGCTTGTCGCCGGCCGCGAAGTCGGGCCGGCCGTGCTGCGCCCAGTACTGGCGCACCTGCTCGGCAAGTGCGTGGATATAGGCCGGATGGTCGGCGTAGTGCCGCACCGTGCGCACCTCCGGCTGGTTGCGCATGCGCGCGAGCGCGCCGAATGCGGCATCGAATGCGGTGGCCGTGGTCGACGCCGAGTATTGCGGATACATCGGCATCAGCAGCACGCGCTCGACGCCCGAGCGCTTGAACTGCGCGAGCGCCTGCGCAATGTTCGGGCTGCCGTAGCGCATCGCAAAGTCGACGAGCACGTGATAGCCGTTCGACACGAGCAGGTGCCGCACGCCGTCGGTCTGGCGCTCGGTGTGCACGCGCAGCGGCGAGCCCTCGGGCATCCAGACGGCCGCGTATTTCTTCGCGGACGCGCGGCCGCGCAGCGGCAGGATCAGCGTGCGCAGCAGCACCTGCCAGACGGCCTGCGGGATTTCGACGACCCGCGGATCCGACAGGAATTCGGCCAGATAGCGCCGCACCGCGCGCGGCGTGGGGGCGTCGGGCGTGCCGAGATTGATCAGCAGCACGCCGATGCGATGGGCAGCCGCGGTGCTCGAAGGCGGCTCAAGATCGAAACGCATGGGCAAGTACGTGCTCGGGGCACGGGACCGGACGGCTCTCAATTATAGCGGGCCGCCCCGTGCCGTTCGGCCGACTGTCGGCGCAGGCGGCGCCGCGGCACGATGACGGGGCGGGATCGGGCTGGCGATCGCAGCTTATTGCTGGCTCAGCGTGAGCGACAGCAGGCGCGCGGTGATGTCGACGATCGGTATCACGCGGTTGTACGCCATGCGGGTCGGGCCGATCACGCCGAGCGTGCCGACGATCTGCCCGTTCACCTCGTAAGGCGCGGTGACGACGCTCATTTCCTCGATCGGCACGAGCGTCGATTCGCCGCCGATGAAGATCTGCACGCCCTGGGCGTGGCTCGACACGTCGAGCAGTTGCAGGAGGCCCGTCTTTTGGTCGAACACGTCGAACAGCTTGCGCAGCCGCGCCATGTCGGACGAAAGATCCGCCACTTCGAGCAGGTTGCGCTCGCCGGAAATCAGCACGGTGTCCTCGGTGTCGGGCACCTCGGTGCTGGCCGTCACCGCCAGATGCATCAGCGCGGTCATGTCGCCGCGCAACTGGTCGATCTCGTCGCGCAGGCGGCGGCGCACCTCGTCGAACGACAGGCCGGCGAAATGCGCGTTGATGTAGTTGGACGCCTCGGTCAGCTGCGACGGCGAGTAGTCGCGCGGCGTCGCGAGCATCCGGTTCTGCACGTCGCCCTCGGGCGTGACGATGATCAGCAGGATGCGCTTGTCCGACAGGCGCATGAACTCGATCTGCTTGAACACGTGGCTGCGGCGCGGCGTCAGCACGACGCCCGCGAACTGCGACAGGTTCGACAGCACGCTCGCGGCGGCCGCGACCACCCGCTGCTGCGGCTCGCCGGCCTGCAGCGTGTTCTGCACCTGCCGCGCGACGGCCTCGGCGTCGATCGGCGCCTCGACCGTCAGCATCGTGTCGACGAACAGCCGGTAGCCGCGCGGCGTCGGCACGCGACCGGCCGACGTGTGCGGGCTCGACACGAGGCCGAGCTCCTCCAGGTCGGACATCACGTTGCGGATCGTCGCCGGGCTCAGCTCGAGCCCGGAGTAACGGGACAACGTGCGCGATCCGACTGGCTGACCGTCGGCGATATACCGTTCGATCAGGGTTTTCAGGAGGGTTCGTGCGCGAGGATCTAGCATGGTGGAAAATTTTAGCGCAACCGCGCGACCGCGGCGAGTGGCGTCGCCCACCGTTGCGCAGGCCGGCCCGATCCGGCCCCGTTGGCGCACAGCCGGTTCTTTTCGTCAACGAGCTATGGTGTAATGCCGGCATGAAAACCGGTAATCAGTTCAACACCGTCGCGCTCGTCGGCCGGAGCAACACGCCCGGCATCGCCGAGCCGCTCGCCACCCTGGCTGCCAGCCTGGCGAAGCTGGGCTTCGAGGTCGTCTTCGAAGGCGATACCGCGCGCGAGTTCGGCATCACCGGCTATCCGGCGCTCACCCCGGCCGAAATCGGGGCGCGCGCGGACGTGGCGGTCGTGCTGGGCGGCGACGGCACGATGCTCGGCATCGGCCGCCAGCTTGCGCCGTACCGGACGCCGCTGATCGGGATCAACCACGGGCGGCTCGGCTTCATCACGGACATCGCGGCGGCCGACATGCATGCACGCGTCCCCGTGATGCTGGCGGGCAAGTTCGAGCGCGAGGAGCGCTCGCTGCTCGAGGCCCGGATCGTGCGCGACGGCGAACCGATCTACCACGCGCTCGCGTTCAACGACGTCGTCGTGAACCGCAGCGGCATCTCCGGGATGGTCGAGCTGCGCGCGTCGGTCGACGGCCGGTACATGTACAACCAGCGTTCGGACGGCCTGATCGTCGCCACGCCGACGGGCTCGACCGCGTACGCGCTGTCGTCGGCCGGCCCGATCCTCCATCCGCAGCTCCAGGGCATCGTGCTCGTGCCGATCGCGCCGCACGCGCTGTCGAACCGGCCGATCGTGCTGCCCGACGATTCGAAGATCGCGATCCAGATCGTCGGCGGGCGCGACGTCAACGTGAATTTCGACATGCAGTCGTTCACCGCGCTCGAACTGAACGACACGATCGAGGTGCGCCGCTCGAAGCACACGGTGCCGTTCCTGCACCCGGTCGGCTACAGCTATTTCTCGACGCTGCGCAAAAAGCTGCACTGGAACGAACACGCATCGAACGAAGACGACAAGGCGTCCTGACGCCCCTCCGCCCGACACCATGCTCCGCCACCTCTCGATCCGCGACTTCGTCATCGTGGCCGCGCTCGATCTCGAATTCGACCGCGGCTTTTCCGTCTTTTCCGGCGAAACCGGCGCCGGGAAATCGATCCTGATCGACGCCCTCGCGCTCGCGCTCGGCGAACGTGCCGACGCGAGCGTCGTGCGCACCGGCTGCGGCCGCGCCGACATCACGGCCGAATTCACGCCGCACGACCGCGTCGCGCGCTGGCTCGACGAACACGCGTTCGACGCCGAGGACACCGTGATGCTGCGCCGCGTGATCGACGTGAACGGCCGTTCGCGCGCATTCATCAACGGCACCAGCGCAACGCTCGCGCAACTGCGCGAACTCGGCGAGATGCTCGTCGACATCCACGGCCAGCACGCGCACCAGTTGCTGATGCGGCCCGATGCGCAGCGCGAGCTGTTCGATACGCACGCGGGGCTCGTCGCCGACGCCGCGAACGTCGCGCGCGCGTGGCGCGTCTGGCGCGACGCGACGCAGGCGATCGATGCCGCGAAGGCGCACGAGCGCGAGTTGCAGCTCGAACGCGAAAAGCTCGCGTGGCAGCTCGCCGAGCTCGACAAGCTCGCGCCGCAAGCCGGCGAATGGGACGAAGTCAGCAACGAGCACAAGCGCCTGTCGCATTCGGCGAACCTGATCGAAGGCGTGCGCGGCGCGCTCAACGCGCTGTCCGAGGCAGACGACGCGATGCTCGCGCAGCTCGGCGCGATCGTGTCGAAGCTGCGCAGCCTCGCCGACTACGACACCGCGCTCGGCGACGCGCTCGCGTCGCTCGAGCCGGCCGAGATCCAGTTGCAGGAAGCCGTCTATTCGCTGTCGCACTACGCGCAGCGCGTCGATCTCGATCCCGAGCGGCTCGCGCAGGTCGAAACGCGTCTCGATGCGCTGCACTCGACCGCCCGCAAGTTCCGGCTGCCGCCCGGCACGCTGCACGAAGAACATGCGGCACGCCGCGCGCAGCTCGCCGCGCTCGACGCGGCCGCCGATCTCGGCGCGCTCGAGGCGACGCAGGCCAAGGCGCGGGAAGCCTATCTCGCCGACGCAAAACACCTGTCCAAGGCACGCGCACAGGCCGCCAGGGCGCTCGGCACGGCCGTCACGGCCGGCATGCAGGAACTGTCGATGGCGGGCGGAAGTTTCGAAGTCGCGCTCGTGCCGCTCGCCGACGGCGGCCCGCACGGGCTCGAGCAGGTCGAGTTCCGGGTCGCCGGGCACCCCGGCGTGCCGCTGCGGCCGCTCGGGAAAGTCGCGTCGGGCGGCGAGCTCGCGCGGATCAGCCTCGCGCTCGCCGTGATCGCGAGCGCGGCGAGCCCGACGCCGACGCTGATCTTCGACGAAGTCGATACGGGGATCGGCGGCGGTGTCGCCGAAGTGGTCGGCCGCCTGCTGCACCAGCTCGGGCGCGACCGCCAGGTGCTGTGCGTAACGCACCTGCCGCAGGTCGCCGCGCGCGGCGACCACCACTTCCAGGTCGCGAAGGGCGCCGACGATCGCGGCGGCACGGTGTCGACGGTCGTCGCGCTCGACCGCGCCAACCGGATCGAGGAAGTCGCGCGGATGCTCGGCGGGCTCGAGATCACGGCGACGACGCGCAAGCACGCGAAGGAAATGCTGGCGGCCTGACGCGGCCGCCAGACGGTTCCGACCACGCCGAACGGGCTCGCACCGTTCGGCTTTCAGCGCGGCGCGCCGGTGGATGAAACGCCCGCAGCCGGCCCCGCTCCCGTTCAAACGCCCGTTTCAACCGCTCCGAACACGCGCGTCCACAGCGCGGTCACGGCCGCCCGCTCGTCGGCCACCACGGCCGGCTCGACGCGCGCCTTCTCCATCCCGTCGAGCCGCAGCTTGTGCTGCAGCTTGCGGTACTTGCGGTAGGCCGCGCCGACGCGTTCGGCTTCGTCCTCGGCCATCAGCCCGAAGCGCGCGACCTCGCGCAGCAGCGCGATGTTGCCCGTGTTGCGGATCAGCTCGGCGTCGCTCGACGCGTGCAGCAGCACCCAGTACTGGACGATGAATTCGATGTCGACCATCCCGCCGCGATCGTGCTTCAGGTCGAACAGCTCGGTCTGGTTCGGGTGGCCGGCAAACACCTTGCCGCGCATGTCGACGATCTCCTTCGCGAGCACGCCGCCGTCGCGCGGCATCGTCAGCACCTGCTGGCGGATCGCCTCGAAGTCCGCGCCGATCTGCGTGTCGCCCGCGCTGTAGCGGGCGCGCGTCAGCGCCTGGTGCTCCCACACCCACGCGGTATTCGCGGCGTCGCCCTCGCGCAACTGGTAGCGGCGGAACGCGTCGAGATCGGTGACGAGCAGCCCGGCCTCGCCGTTCGGCCGCAGCCGCAGGTCGATGTCGAACAGCGCGCCCGCGCCGGTCGCCGTCGTGAGCCACGTGATGAGCCGCCGCGTGAAGGTCGTGTAGACGTCCGCCGAACGCTCGTCGGGGTCGTCGTACAGGAAGATCAGGTCGAGATCCGATGCGTAGCCGAGCTCCTTGCCGCCCAGCTTGCCGTACGCGATCACCGCGAACTTCGGCACGTCGCGATGGCGCTTCGCGAGCTGCGACCAGACGACTTCGATCGTCACGTCGAGCACCGCGTCGGCCAGCTCGGACAGCCGGTCGCTCACATGCTCGACCGACAGTTGCCCGGCGAGATCGATCAGCAGGATCCGAAACACCTCCGCGTGCTGCGCATGCCGCAGCAGGTCCATCTGCTGCTCGGGGCCGTCGGCCGCCGCGAGGCGCGCGCGCAGCGCGTCCTTGAACGCGGGCCAGTCGAACGGGCTCGCGATCGCCTCGTCGTCGAGCAGTTCGTCGAGCAGTTGCGGGTGGCGGATCAGGTAGCCGCCGCCCCAGCGCGTCGCGCCGAGCACCGACAGCACGCGGTCGAGCGCGGCCGGATATTCGGTCAGCAGCGCGAGATAGACGCCGCGCCGGCTGACCGTCTCGAGCAGGTCGAACAGGCGCACGATCGTGTCGTCGCGGCGCGCGGCGTCGATCCGCGGCGCGGCCTCCAGCGCGCGCTGCGCGACGCGGTCGAAGCGGTGCCGGCTCTTCTCCGGCAGGCCCGTGTAGCGCGACGATTGCCAGACCGCGCGCAGCCGCGCGAGCACCGCCGCCGGATCGGCGAAGCCGAGGCCGTCGAGGCGGGCCGCGAGCGCGTCGTCCTCGCCGTCGTCGGCGAGCGCGCCGCTCCAGATCCACGCGGCCGCCGTCTCGTCGCCCGCGCCGCAGGGCGCGCCGTTCACCTTGTCGGCGAAGATCTGGTCGAACTGCGCCTCGACGAAGTTCCGGTGCGCGTCCAGCACCGTCATCAGCGCCGCATAGTCGGCAAAGCCGAGCGACGCGGCCAGCGCCGCGCGTTCGTCGGGCTCGACCGGCATCGCGTGCGTCTGCGCATCGTTGCGGTACTGCAGCCGGTGCTCGAGCGTACGCAGGAAGTTGTAAGCGTCGGTCAGGCCTGCGCGCACGTCCTCGCCGATCAGCCCGCGCGCCTGCGCATGGCGCAGCACCGCGAGCGTCGGCCGCACGCGGAACTCCGCATCCTGGCCGCCGCGGATCAACTGGAACACCTGCGCGCTGAACTCGATCTCGCGGATGCCGCCGCGCCCGAGCTTGATGTCGTCGGCCTTGTCGGGCCGCATCGACGCGCGGCGCGCGGCTTCCTGCCGAATCTGCTGGTGCAGCGAACGGATCGCGCCGATCACGCCGAAATCGAGATAGCGGCGGTACACGAACGGCTTGACGATCGACTCGAGCTGCGACGCCAGCCGCTGCGCCGCGGCGCTGTCGCCTTCCGACACGAGCCGCCCCTTGATCCACGCATAGCGCTCCCACTCGCGCCCCTGCACGTAGAAATATTCCTCGAGCATCCCGAGGCTGCACACGAGCGGCCCCGAATCGCCGTTCGGGCGCAGCCGCATGTCGACGCGAAACACGTAGCCGTCGGCCGTGACCTCGGACAGCACGCCGATCAGGCGCCGGCCGAGCCGCGTGAAGTATTCCTGCGTGGACAGCGGCGCGCGCGCGCCGCCGGTCGTCTCGCCGTCGTCCTCGTACACGAAGATCAGGTCGATGTCCGACGACACGTTCAGCTCGCGGCCGCCGAGCTTGCCCATCCCGACCACGCCGAGCACGACACGCTGGCCGTCGGCGCCGCGCGGCTCGCCGTACAGCCCCTCGAGTTCGGCCGACAGCAGCGCAAGCGAGCGCTGCACGGCCACCTCGGCGAGATCGGTCATCGCGCCCGTCACCTCGGCGACGTCCGCCAGCCCGCGCAGGTCGCGCTCCGCGACCGCACCGAACGCCTCGGCGCGCAGTTGCCGCAGCGCGCGCTTCAGTTGCTCCTCGGACGGCGCGGCCGTACCGGCCGGCATCGCGAGCAGTTCGGTGAGGCGCGCGTCGAGCTGCGCGCGGACGAGCGGCGCGGCGGCCCACGCGGCGACCTGCTCGGCCAGCGCGGGCCGCGCGGCGGCCGCGCGCGCAATATAACGGGAATAGGACGTGCTGATCAGGGCGGAAGCGTCGGTCATCGAGAAGCGGGCCTGGCGGTAAGGCCGGCCGGCGCGGGCCAACGCGTGCGCGCCCCGCTGCCGGCCGGCCCCATGGACTCGGCGCGGCCTCGCGGGACGCGCGTGCGTCCGCCGCGAAACCGCGCGCCGGAAAGCCCGTGCCGCGCTGCCGCATCGGCCGCCGGCACGGACCCGTGTGATACATTTCAACGTCAGTCTGCAAAACTACCATATCGCCGCCCGTCCGCCGCATGTCCGACCGTCAGGAATCCGCCGTAGCTGCGCCCGAAGCGGGACCTCCGAAGCACGATCATCCGGTCCTGCGTCGCGTGTTCAAGGTGACGCTGGCTGTCGGGATCAGCACCTACTTCGTTGCGTCCGGCGCGTTCCTCGGGCTGCGCTATGTCGTGCTGCCCCGCATCGACGAATTCCGCCCGCGCATCGAGCGCCTCGTGTCCGACAAGCTCCACGCGCAGCTTTCGATCGGCAGGCTTTCCCCGAACTGGTCCGGCATGCAGCCGGGCGTCGAACTCACGAACCTGACGATCCGCGGCCGTGACGGCAAGGTCGCACTGTCGGTGCCGCATGCGACGGCCGCGCTGTCGTGGATGTCGCTGCTGCGGCTGTCGCCCGCGCTGTCGAGCCTGATCGTCGACCAGCCCGACCTCGTCGTCGCCCGCGCGGCCGACGGCTCGCTGAGCATCGCGGGCGTCGGCGTGGCGACCACCCACGGCGGCAACGACACGTTCGGCACGTGGCTGCTGAAGCAGGAAGCGATCGTGCTGCGCGGCGGCACGCTGCGCTGGCGCGACGCGCAGCACGCCGCGCCGGAGCTCGTGCTGTCGGGCATCCGGATCGCGGTGCTCAACGACGGCCGCGTGCACCGGGCCGCGCTGCAGGCACCCGCGAACGGCACGCTGCTGCTCGGTCCGCTCGATTTCCGCGCGCGCTTCACGCACAAGGCGCTCGCGCCGGTCGGCAAGCCGACGAACTGGACCGGCGACGCGTACCTGTCGACCGGCCCCGTCGATCTGCAGACGCTCGCCCGCTACCTCGACATCCCGCTCACGATCCATGCGGGCCGCATCGACAACGCGATCTGGGCGACCTTCCGCGACGGCCGGCTGCGCTCGGCGGGCGGCGACCTGCAGGGCGCCGACGTCACGCTGCGCGTGCGGCCGACGCAGCCGCGGCTCGACGTGCCGGCGGTCGGGTTCGGCTGGGACATGGCGATGGACACGGGGCACGACTACACGCTGCACCTGTCGCGCTTCCACGCGGAACTCGGCCAGCCGCCGCTCGACGACGGCACGCCGCTCGCCCGCTCGCTCGCGCTGTCGACGCTGACGGCCCGCTACCGCGTGCCGACGGCCGGCCAGGGGCAACTGATCAGCGTCGTCGGCGATCGCGTCGATCTCGGCATCCTCAGCGAATTCATCCGCGGCTTGCCGCTGCCGGCGCGCCTGCGCAACGAGCTGATCAAGCTCGACCCGCGCGGGATGGTGTCGAACTACCAGATCGAGGTCGAGCGCGCGAAGCCCGCGCGGGCGGACCTCGCGGAAGAAGAGCGCCGCACCGGCGCCGCGCCGATCGTCCGCTACCGCTTCCTCGGCGACCTGCAGGGCATCAGCTTCGCCGCGCAGGAGCCGCCGCCCGGCCTGTCCCCGCGCGGCCACCCGCGCGCGGGCTGGCCCGGCATCGAGAACCTGTGGGGCCGCGTCGACGCGAACGAAACCGGCGGCACCGCGAAATTCGACACGGTGAACGCGGCCGTCACGGTGCCCGGCGAGTTCGACGAGCCGCGCCTGACGTTCGACCGGCTGCGCGGCAACGCCAAATGGGTGATCACGCCGGCACCCGGCGACAAGCATGCGCGCGTCGACGTGACGTTGCCCGACCTGCTGGTCGTGAACCCCGATGCCGAAATCGCGGTGTCGGGCTCGTACACGAACCCCGGCCACGGCCGCGGCTCGCTCGACCTGCGCGCCGAGTTCGCACGCGCGTCGGTGGCGCGCATTCCGCGCTACCTGCCGACCGGGATGTCCGAGCACCTGCGCGACTATCTCGGCCACGCGCTGCAGGACGGCAAGGTGACCAAGGGCGCGTCGATCGTCGCCCGCGGTCCGCTCGAGAAATTCCCGTTCGAACACGAGCCGGACGCCGGCGTGTTCCACATCGTCGCGCCGTTCACCGGCGGCCGCTTCGAACCGACGCCGTACCCGCCGCGCAAGCTCGCGAACGGCACGCCGAGCGTCTGGCCGGCGCTCGACGGGATCGACGGCGTGTTCGAGCTCGCGCAGAACAAGCTGCGCTTCGACATCGACCGCGCGCATTACAAGCGCGTCGCGCTGACCAAGGTCGCGGGCCGCATCGACGATCTCGGCAATCCGTCCCACTCGCCGCTCATCATCGACGGCCATGCGCAGGGCCCGCTCGCCGACCTGATCGACTATGCGGACAACAGCTCGCTCGGCGCGATGAGCGGGCATGTCGGCCAGCGGATCGATGCGCAGGGGCCCGCGTCGCTCGCGCTCAAGATCACGATTCCGCAGCACGTCGCGCATCCGCACACGCACGTCGAAGGCGCGCTCGCGTTCGGCGGCAACACGCTGTCGACCAGCGGCGTGCCGCCGTTGTCCGCGCTGCGCGGCAGCGTCCGGTTCACCGAGGCCGGCGCGTCGCTGCACGACCTGTCGGGGCGCTTCCTCGGCGGCCCGGTGCGCGCGAACGGCAATTTCAAGTCGCACGGCCCGTACGCGGTGGACGTCGACGGCAAGCTCGCGATCGACGCCGCGCGCGGCCTGAACCTGCACGGCGCGGCCGCCGCGCTGCTCGAGCATGTGGTCGGCGACGCGCCGTACAAGGTCGCCGTGCGCGGCGCGCCGGGCCGCCTGCCCGACATCAGCGCGCATTCCGACCTGACGGGCGTCGCGCTGAACTTCCCGGCGCCGTTCGCGAAAGCAGCCGGCACGCCGATGCCGTTCAGCTTCACGCTGCAGCCGGCGCCGCAAGCCGACGGCAAGCGCCTCGAGCACGCCGACCTGACGCTCGGCCCCGTGTCCGCGACCTACCTGCTCGACGCGACGCGCGGCCAGCCGCTGCGCGCGGTGCGCGGCGCGATGGGCATCCACCGGATGCCCGACATGCCGCAGGACGGCGTGAGCGCGGCCGTCGACGTCGACGAGCTGGACGCCGATGCGTGGCTCGCGCTCGCCCACACGCTGAAACCCGACACGCCGCGCGCGCCGGAGCCGCAGGCGCCGTCGCGCGTCGATCTCGCGAGCTTCGCGCCGAAGCGCTTCGCGTTCCACTTCGGCACGCTGAAACTGCTCAAGCGCAACTGGGAAAACGTGATCGTCGGCGCGTCGCACGTCGACGAGCTGTGGCAGGCGAACATCGCGTCGAACCAGGTGTCGGGCTACCTGTCGTGGGCGCCGGGCGGCGGCCACAACGGCGCGGGCGTACTGAACGCGCGGCTCGCGAAGCTCGTGATTCCGGACAGCGCGGAGCACGACCTGGTCGGCCGCGCGATGAACCTGCCGACGCCGACCGACCGCCCGATACCGTCGGTCGACCTGATCGTCGACCAGGTGGTCGCGCGCAACCACGACATCGGCCGCCTCGTCGTCAACGCACGCAACATCGACGAGAACGGCACACCCGTGTGGCAGCTCGACAAGCTGGAACTGTCGAACCCGGCCGCGAAACTGACGGCCACCGGCAACTGGCGCACCTCGCGCCGCGCGCTCGCCCGCGGCGCCGACGAAAGCGACGCGCCGCGTCGCACCGTGTTCGACTTCAAGCTCGACATCGACAACGCGGGCGCGCTGCTCGACCGCGTCGGCCTGCCGCGCACGCTCGCGGACGGTCACGGCACGGTAACCGGCAAGGTCGGCTGGCGCGGCGGCCCGACCGCGCTCGACTTCCCGTCGCTCGGCGGCCAGGTCGCAGTCGACCTCGAACACGGCCAGATCCTGAAGGTCGATCCGGGCGCGGCGAAACTCCTCGGCGTGCTGAGCCTGCAAAGCCTCGCGCGCTTCCTGACGCTGAATTTCCGCGACGTGGTCGGCAAGGGGCTGCCGTTCGACAAGATCACGGGCACCGGCCGGATCTCGAACGGCATCGCGCGCACCGACGACTTCTCGATGACGACGGCGCCCGCCAACGTGACGGTGCGCGGCGCGGTCGACCTCGGCGCCGAGACGCAGGACCTGCACGCGCACGTCGCGCCGAAGATCGGCGCCGGCACGGCGGCGATCGCGGCGGCGATCATCAATCCGCTGCTCGGCGTCGGCGTGCTGGCCGCGAACTACGCGCTGTCGGAAACGCTGTCGCACGCGTTCGCGCTCGACTACGCGATCACGGGCTCGTGGGCGCACCCGCACATCGAGCGGGTGCGGGGCGATCAGGGTAAGATGAATCACGGTCCGGCCGATGCGACGAGCCACTGAGTCCCGCGCGCTGCCGGGCCGCACCCCATTTATGACGCCACCGATTTCGCGATGACCGAACCTTCCCGTTCCGCCACACCCTTCCGGGTCGCCGCGCTGCAGATGGTGAGCACGCCGGACGTCGCACGCAATCTCGCCGAAGCCCGCCGCCTGATCGCGGAAGCCGCCGGCGAAGGTGCGCAACTCGTGCTGCTGCCCGAGTATTTCTGCTTCATGGGCCACCGCGATACCGACAAGCTCGCGCTCGCCGAACCCTACCGGGACGGCCCGATCCAGCGCTTCCTCGCGGACGCCGCGCGCCGCCACGGGATCTGGGTGATCGGCGGCACGCTGCCGCTGAAGGCGCCGGAGCCCGATCGCGTGCTGAACACGACGCTCGTGTTCGATCCGTCCGGCAACGAGGCCGCGCGCTACGACAAGATCCACCTGTTCAACTTCGAGAAAGGCGACGAGTCGTTCGACGAGGCGCGCACGATCCGCGCGGGCGATACGGTCGTCGCGTTCGACGCGCCGTTCGGGCGGGTCGGCCTGTCGGTCTGTTACGATCTGCGCTTTCCGGAGCTGTATCGCAGGATGGGCGACTGCGCGATGATCGTCGTACCGTCGGCGTTTACGTATACGACCGGCCGCGCGCACTGGGAAACGCTGCTGCGCGCGCGGGCCGTCGAGAACCAGTGCTACGTGCTCGCGGCCGCGCAGGGCGGCAAGCACGAGAACGGCCGGCGCACCTGGGGCCACAGCATGCTGATCGACCCGTGGGGCGAGATCGTCGCGGTCCGCGACGTCGGCGCAAGCGTCGTGCTCGGCGCGATCGATCCGCAGCGCATCGCCGACGTGCGCCAGAGCCTGCCCGCGTGGCGGCACCGCGTGCTGACCTGAATCCGCCGCCCCGCTTGAAACGCCGCGCGGCCAACCCATCTGCCCAGAAGCACCCGACAACTTTTTGAGAAACCCCGATATCCGCATGAACATCATCGAACCCGGCATCCGCAACCTCGCGCTGGCGAAGGACATCCTGCTCACGCCGTACGGCCTCGACGAAAGCCTGCTCACGCGCACGATCGCCGACATCTTCACGCATCGCGTCGACTACGCGGACCTGTACTTCCAGGCGACCCGCAGCGAAGCGTGGAGCCTCGAGGAAGGCATCGTCAAGTCGGGCAGCTTCAGCATCGACCAGGGCGTCGGCGTGCGCGCGGTCGCGGGCGACCGCACCGCGTTCGCGTACTCGGACGACCTGTCGCCCGAAGCGATCGCACAGGCGGCCGCGGCCACCAAGGCGATCGCGGCGGCCGGCGGCGGCCGGCAGAAGATCAAGGCCGCGACGTCGCTGAAGGGCATCTCGGGCCGCGACCTGTACCTGCCGTCCGATCCGCTCGCGTCGCTCGACGCGACGGCCAAGGTCAAGCTGCTCGAGCGCATCGAGCAGATGGCGCGCGGCCGCGACCCGCGCATCATGCAGGTAATGGCCGGCCTCGCAGGCGAATACGACGTCGTGCTCGTCGCGCGCAGCGACGGCGCGCTCGCCGCCGACATCCGCCCGCTCGTGCGCGTGTCGGTCACGGTGATCGCCGAACAGAACGGCCGCCGCGAGATCGGCTCCGGCGGCGGCGGCGGCCGCTTCGACTACGGCTACTTCACCGATGAAGTGCTGTCGCGCTACGTCGACGACGCCGTGCATGCGGCGCTCGTCAACCTCGACGCCCGCCCCGCGCCGGCCGGCGCGATGACGGTCGTGCTCGGACCGGGCTGGCCGGGCGTGCTGCTGCACGAGGCGATCGGCCACGGGCTCGAGGGTGACTTCAACCGCAAGGGTTCGTCCGCCTTCGCAGGCCGGATCGGCGAGCAGGTTGCGGCCAAGGGCGTGACCGTGGTCGACGACGGCACGCTGCCGAACCGCCGCGGCTCGCTGAACATCGACGACGAAGGCAACCCGACGCAGTGCACGACGCTGATCGAGGACGGCATCCTGAAGGGCTACATCCAGGACACGCTGAACGCGCGCCTGATGAAGATGCCGATCACGGGCAACGCGCGGCGCGAGTCGTACGCGGCGCTGCCGATGCCGCGCATGACGAACACGTACATGCTGAACGGCGACAAGGATCCGCAGGAAATCATCGCGTCGGTGAAGCACGGCCTGTACGCGGTGAACTTCGGCGGCGGCCAGGTCGACATCACGAACGGCAAGTTCGTGTTCTCGGCGTCCGAGGCGTACATGATCGAGAACGGCAAGATCACCTACCCGGTGAAGGGCGCGACGCTGATCGGCAGCGGCCCCGAATCGCTGAAGTACGTGAGCATGATCGGCAACGACATGTCGCTCGACACGGGCGTCGGCGTGTGCGGCAAGGAAGGCCAGAGCGTGCCGGTCGGCGTCGGCCAGCCGACCCTGCGGATCGACAAGATGACGGTCGGCGGTACGGCATAACCGCATCGCAGCGCAGACAATCCGCGCATTTTGAAGAAAACGCGCGGATTGTCCGCATTTTCGACGCTCCCCGGTTGCCAGCCGCTCGGCGACGGGGTATAAATTCCGAATCAACTTTTTTGACGAACCGAATCTCCGTCATGTCCGCCAAGTTTTATTTTTACTTTTTTTGGTATCTCAGACCGCTGGCGGATCGAGAGGGTTGATGGCGCGTGAAGCGCAACCGAAATTCCCGAAAAAACCGCCGGCGAACCCGGCGGTTTTTTTTCGCCCTTCGCCAGCCGGTCGCCGCCGCAGCGGTCCCGCGGCACCGACCGAAACCACTGAATCGCTTGAATTGATGAATCTGCCGCACGCGCACTGACCGAACGGCGCCCTCAACCGCTTTGCATGGGACCGGAGTAACCGCTAAAGCGCTAACTCCGGTCGACATAGGAGAAACAGCATGCCCCCGCACAATACCGACGACGTCCGCATTCGCGAACTCAAGGAACTGACGCCGCCCGCCCACCTGATCCGCGAATTCGCGTGCTCCGAAGCCGCGTCCGAGCTGATCTACAACTCGCGCCAGTCGATGCACCGCATCCTGCACGGGATGGACGACCGGCTTATCGTCGTGGTCGGGCCGTGCTCGATCCACGATACGAAGGCGGCGATCGAATACGCGGGCCGGCTCGTGAAGGAGCGCGAGCGCTTCAAGGGCGAACTGGAAATCGTGATGCGCGTGTACTTCGAGAAGCCGCGCACGACGGTCGGCTGGAAGGGGCTCATCAACGATCCGCACCTCGACAACAGCTTCAAGATCAACGAAGGGCTGCGCACCGCGCGCGAGTTGCTGCTGCAGATCAACGAGATGGGGCTGCCGGCCGCGACCGAATACCTCGACATGATCAGCCCGCAGTACATCGCGGACCTGATCTCGTGGGGCGCGATCGGCGCGCGCACGACCGAATCGCAGGTGCACCGCGAGCTCGCGTCGGGGCTGTCGTGCCCGGTCGGCTTCAAGAACGGCACCGACGGCAACGTGAAGATCGCGGTCGACGCGATCAAGGCCGCGTCGCAGCCGCACCATTTCCTGTCGGTGACGAAGGGCGGCCATTCGGCGATCGTGTCGACGGCCGGCAACGAGGATTGCCACGTGATCCTGCGCGGCGGCAAGACGCCGAACTACGACGCGGACAGCGTGAACGCCGCCTGCGCGGACATCGGCAAGGCCGGCCTCGCCGCGCGCCTGATGATCGACGCGAGCCACGCGAACAGCTCGAAGAAGCACGAGAACCAGATCCCGGTGTGCGCGGACATCGGCCGCCAGATCGCGGCCGGCGACGAGCGCATCGTCGGCGTGATGGTCGAGTCGCACCTCGTCGAGGGCCGCCAGGACCTGAAGGAAGGCTGCGAGCTGACCTACGGCCAGAGCATCACCGATGCGTGCATCAACTGGGAAGACAGCGTCAAGGTGCTCGAGGGGCTCGCGGAATCGGTCAAGGCGCGTCGCGTGGCGCGCGGCAGCGGCAACTGACCGGCACGAGCAGGCTGAATCGCCATGGCCCCCGCCTGCCGGCGGGCTGGCCATCTGGCCAGCCTGCGGCCGGCGTCCGGTTCTGCTAGACTAGCTAACACATCCTAGCTAACCAGGAATCGACCATGCCTACCGTCAACATGCACGATGCCAAGTCACGGCTCTCGAGCCTTGTCGAAGCGCTTGAGTCGGGGCGCGAATCCGAAGTCGTGATCGCCCGCAACGGGCATCCGGTCGCCCGGATCGTTCCTTATGAAGCGCCGAAGCGGATCGGTGCGGCGCGTCAGTTGCTTGCCGGGTTGAACATCCCGGCCACCGTCGACGCATTCAATGCCGGCGACGAATCGATCGCTGCCGACTTCGCTGCCAGCGTGGAGCGGGGGCTCGCGCCGTGAGACTGCTGCTTGATACGCATATCGCGCTGTGGGCCGCCGAAGGCGCGCCTCAACTTTCGTCGACTGCCGCCGCGTTGATCGACGATCCCGAAAACACGCTGTACGTCAGTGCCGCGTCCATCTGGGAAATCGCGATCAAGTACCGTAAAGGCAACCTTCCTGTCCATCCGCGCGACGCACGCTCGGCGTTCCGGCTCGCCGGCTTCGCGGAGCTGCCGATCAACAGCGATCACGTCGAGGCGGTCGCCGCGCTGCCCGATTTTCCGGACCATGCCGACCCGTTCGACTGCGTGATGGTTGCCCAGGCACTTCATGAAGGCATGCCGCTCGTCAGCGCCGATCCGAAGGTGTGGCGCTACCACGCGACACTGATGTTGCGCGCCTGACGTCATTCGCGCGGCATCGCAAGCGATAAAAAAGCCCGGCTCGCACCGGGCTTTTTCGTTGGACGCAGATCACATTCTTCAGCACATCACTCGAGCGCGCCCGAGCCGAAGATTTCGGTATTGATGCGCTCCGGCGCGACGCCGAGTGCGACGAGCGCGTCGTGTTGCGCCTTCATGAACGCGATCGGGCCGCAGATGTAGTAGTCGGCGTCCGGCACCAGCGCGAATTCCTTCACGCGTTCCGCCGTGAGGCGCCCTTCGCGGTCGTGGTCGATGCCGGCGCGATCGTTCGGGCCGACCAGTTCGTACAGCACCGTGCGCTTGACGTTCGCGTGCTCGCGCACCGTATCGTTCAGCCAGTCGCGAAACGCGTGCACCGCGCCCGAACGGCAGGCGTGGACGAACCGCACGTCGCGCTTGCTGCCTTCCTCGACCAGCGTCGACGCCATCGACACCATCGGCGTCAGGCCGACTCCACCGGAGATCAACACCACCGGCGTAGCGACGCCGCGCTTCAGCGAGAACTCGCCCATCGGCGCGGTCACCTCGACGATCGCGCCCTCCTCCACGCCGTCGTGCATCAGCGTCGACACCTTGCCGGCCGGGATCGCTTCCGGCTGGCCGGCCTCGCGCTTCACCGAGATGCGCAGCCACTTGCCGTGCGGCGCATCGGACAGGCTGTACTGGCGCGGCTGGTCGACGCCGAGATCGCCGACGAAACGCTTCACCGTGACGTACTGGCCCGGCTCGAAGGTCGGCGCCGTGCCGCCGTCGGCGGGCATCAGGTAGAACGACGTGATCTCGTCGCTCTCGCGCACCTTGCGCGCCACCTTGAACGGACGGAAGCCGCTCCAGGCCGCGCCCGCATACAGGTCGGCCTCGGCGCCGATCAGGATCTGCGCGAGCTGGCCGTACGCGACGCGCCAGGCTTCGAGCGTGTCGGAGTCGACCGCGTCGCCGAGCACTTCGACGATCGACGCGAGCAGGTTCTCGCCGACGATCGGGTAGTGCTCGGGGCGGATGTTCAGGCTCGCGTGCTTGTGCGCGATGTGCGACACCGCACCGCCGAGCGCGCCGAGATTGTCGATGTTCGCCGCATACGCATAAACGGCCTTCGCGAGCGTCTCGGGCTGGCTGCCGGTCTTCTGGTGCGTCTGGTTGAACAGGTTCTTCAGTTCCGGATGACGCGCGAACATCCGCTGGTAGAAATGCTTCGTGATCGTCGCGCCGTGCACGGCAAGGACCGGGGCGGTGGCCTTCACGCGAGCCATCTGGTCAGCAGTAATGTGGGTCATGTTCGTTCTCCGTTAAACATGCACACACAATACATGTTTAAAAAAACGACATCACCCGGGCAAATTGTCGCAGTGCGCAAAAGCGCTACGGCACGCTAGCGGGCGCGTCCGCGCTCCCACAGCACGTCCGCCCCGCCGTCGGCGCGGTTCAGCACGCGTGCCAGCACGAAAAGCAGGTCCGACAGCCGGTTCACGTAACGCCGCGGCGCATCGTTGAGCGTTTCGTTGCGGCCGAGCGCGACGATCGAGCGCTCCGCGCGGCGGCACACCGTCCGGCACACGTGCGCGAGCGACGCCGCGCGCGAGCCGGCCGGCAGGATGAATTCCTTCAGCGGCGGCAGTGTCGCGTTGTAATCGGCGAGCCACCGGTCGAGGCGCGCGAGATGCGTGTCGTCGAGCACGGCATGACCGGGGATGCACAGCTCGCCGCCGAGATCGAACAGGTCGTGCTGGATCGTGACGAGCGCCGTGCGCACGTCGTCCGGCAGCGTCTCGGCGAGCAGCACGCCGAGGTTCGAGTTCAGTTCGTCGACGTCGCCGATCGCCGCGATCCGCACGTCGTCCTTGCCGATGCGCCGTCCGTCGCCGAGGCCGGTGGTACCGTCGTCGCCCGTGCGCGTCGCGATCTTGCTCAAGCGGTGTCCCATGCGAATGTCCTCTCGTGCGCGGCCGCGATGCAGCCCGGTTGGGTTGGAACACGATTATCGCAGCCCGCAGCGGCGGGCGCAGCGGGCGTTACAGCGTAGAATGGACCGAAAGTTTGACGAGCAGTCAGGAGACATTCGTGAATCACCCCGCCCCGCCGGCCGCCATGCGCCGCCCGCTGCCCCCCGCCATGCTCGATGCGCTGCGCGCCGCCTTCGGCGAGCGCGTGTCGACCGCCGACGCGGTCCGCGCCCACCACGGCCGCGACGAATCGCCGTTCGATCCGCAACTGCCCGATGCCGTCGTGTTCGCGCACAGCGCGGACGACGTGCGCGAAGTCGTGTCGCTGTGCTCGCTCTACAGCGTGCCGCTGATCCCGTACGGCGCCGGCTCGTCGCTCGAAGGCCACCTGCTCGCGGTGCGCGGCGGCATCTCGCTCGACCTGTCGGAAATGAACCGCGTGCTGTCGATCAACGCCGAGGACCTGACCGTGACGGTCGAACCGGGCATCACGCGCAAGGCGCTCAACGAAGCGCTGCGCGACACCGGCCTGTTCTTCCCGATCGACCCGGGCGCCGACGCCAGCATCGGCGGGATGACCGCGACCCGCGCATCCGGCACCAATGCCGTGCGCTACGGCACGATGCGCGAGAACGTGCTCGGCCTGACCGCGGTGCTCGCCGACGGCCGTGTCGTGAAGACGGGCACGCGCGCCCGCAAGTCGTCGGCCGGCTACGACCTCACGCGGCTGTTCGTCGGCTCCGAAGGCACGCTCGGCGTGATCACCGAGATCACGCTGCGCCTGCACCCGCTGCCCGAAGCCGTATCGGCCGCGATCTGCACGTTCCCGACGATGGGCGACGCGGTGCGCACCGTGATCGAGACGATCCAGATCGGCGTGCCGATCGCGCGCGTCGAATTCGTCGATTCGCTCGCCGTGCGCTCGATCAACCGCCATTCGAACCTGACGCTCGCCGAAGCGCCGACGCTGTTCTTCGAATTCCACGGCACCGAGGCCGGCGTGAAGGAACAGGCCGAACTCGTGCAGGCGCTCGCCGGCCAGAACCACGGCCAGGGCTTCGAATGGGCAACCCGCCCCGAGGACCGCACCCGGCTCTGGGCCGCACGCCACAACGCGTACTTCGCGATGCTGCAATTGAAGCCCGGCTGCCGCGCGGTGACGACCGACGTCTGCGTGCCGATCTCGCAGCTCGCCGCATGCGTCGAGGAAACCGAAGTCGACCTGCGCGCGTCGTCGCTGCCCTGCCCGATCGTCGGCCACGTCGGCGACGGCAATTTCCACGTCGCGATCCTGATCGATCCCGACAAGCCCGAGGAACTCGCCGAAGCCGAGCACATCAACGACCGGATCGTCGAGCGCGCGCTGCGCCTCGGCGGCACCTGCACGGGCGAGCACGGCGTCGGGCTGCACAAGATGCGCTTCCTGCCGAAGGAGCACGGCGACAACGCGATCGACACGATGCGCGCGATCAAGCTCGCGCTCGATCCGCGCAGCCTGATGAATCCCGGCAAGATTTTCACGTGTTGAGACGGCGGCGCGACGGCGCGCCCCCTGCTGCAGGAGACCCCATGAACGCTCCCGTCGAACTGTCGAGCGCAGCACGCGCGCAGCGCCAGCGCGAAGTCGTGCAGGCCCTGATGGCCGTGCTGCCGACGCACTGCCTGCTGTATCGCGACGAAGACACGGCGCCGTACGAATGCGACGGCCTGTCCGCCTACCGCCGCCTGCCGCTCGCGGTCGCGCTGCCCGAAACGGAATCGCAGGTGCAGCGGATCGTGCAGATCTGCCGCCGCATGGAAGTGCCGATCGTGCCGCGCGGCGCGGGCACGAGCCTGTCGGGCGGCGCGCTGCCGATCGCGCTCGGCGTCGTGCTGTCGCTCGCGCGCTTCACGCGCATCGTCGAAGTCGACCCGTACGCGCGCACGGCAACCGTGCAGCCCGGCGTGCGCAACCTCGCGATCTCGGAAGCCGCCGCGCCGTACGGCCTGTATTACGCGCCCGATCCGTCGTCGCAGATCGCGTGCACGATCGGCGGCAACGTTGCGGAAAATTCCGGCGGCGTCCATTGCCTGAAATACGGGCTGACCGTGCACAACGTGATGCGCGTGCGCGCGGTGACGATCGACGGCGAGATCGTCGAGTTCGGCTCGCTCGCGCTCGACATGCCGGGCCTCGACCTGCTCGCCGTGATGATCGGCAGCGAGGGGATGTTCGCGATCGTCACCGAAGTCACGGTACGGCTGATTCCGAAGCCGCAGACCGCGCAACTCGTGATGGCGAGCTTCGACGACGTCGTCAAGGGCGGCGAGGCCGTCGCGGCGATCATCGCGTCGGGCATCATCCCGGCCGGGCTCGAGATGATGGACAAGCCGGCCACGCAGGCCGTCGAGGCGTTCACGCATGCGGGCTACGACCTCGACGCGAAGGCGATCCTGCTGTGCGAATCGGACGGCACGCCGGAAGAAGTCGCCGAAGAGATCGTGCGGATGACGGCCGTGCTGCGCGAGCACGGCGCAACGCGCATCCAGGTGTCGCGCAACGAACAGGAGCGGCTGCGCTACTGGTCGGGCCGCAAGAACGCGTTCCCGGCCGCCGGCCGCATTTCCGCCGACTATTACTGCATGGACGGCACGGTGCCGCGCCGCGCGATCGGCCCGCTGCTGGCGCGCATCGAACAGCTCGAAACGCGCTACGGGCTGCGCTGCATCAACGTGTTCCATGCGGGCGACGGCAACATGCATCCGCTGATCCTGTACAACGCGAACGATCCGGACGAGCTGCACCGCGCCGAGCAGTTCGGCGCGGAAATCCTCGAATGCTGCGTGGAATTCGGCGGCAGCGTGACGGGCGAGCACGGCGTCGGCATCGAAAAGCTCAATTCGATGTGCGTACAGTTCTCGCCGCAGGAGCGCGACGCGTTCTTCGCGGTCAAGCGCGCGTTCGATCCGGCCGGGCTGCTGAACCCCGACAAGGGCATCCCGACCCGTGCGCGCTGCGCCGAGTACGGTCGCCAGCACGTGCGCGGCGGGCTGCTGCCGCACCCCGACCTGCCGCGTTTCTGAGCGCCGCGCGCGGCGCGCCCGCGCCGGCGGCCGGTCCGCGCCTCGCCGCGGTGCCCGCGCGGCCCGTACGCGCGGCGGCGCAGGCATGCTGTCTGAAATACGGGGCTTAGGGATAGTCGCGATGTGGATTCGCGCCACCCCGGTACAATCGACCGAACAACAAGTCGAGGCAGCAACAGAACATGGAAGAGGACGACATCGTCGCCGGATGGGCCGAGCGCATCCGTGCTGCCAGTGCCGACGGCCGGCCGCTGCGGATCCGCGGCGGCGGCACCAAGGACTGGTACGGCCAGGCGCTCGAGGGCGAAATACTCGACACGCGCGCGTTTCAGGGCGTCCTGTCGTACGACCCGGCCGAGCTCGTCGTCACGGTCCGCGCGGGCACGCCGCTCGCGCAGCTTGAAACCATCCTCGCCGAGTGCGGCCAGATGCTGCCGTTCGAGCCGCCGCACTTCGGCCGCGCGGCCACCGTCGGCGGCTGCATCGCGGCGGGCCTCGCGGGCCCGCGCCGCGCCACCTGCGGCGCACCGCGCGATTTCGTGCTCGGCGTCACGCTAATGAACGGCCGCGGCGAAATGCTGCGCTTCGGCGGGCAGGTCGTGAAGAACGTCGCCGGCTACGACGTGTCGCGGCTAATGGCCGGCGCGCTCGGCACGCTCGGGCTGATGCTCGACCTGTCGATCAAGGTGCTGCCGATGCCCGTCGCCGAAGTCACGCTGAAGTTCGAGATGACCGCGACCGACGCGGTGCGCAAGCTCAACGAATGGGGCGGCCATCCGCTGCCCGTCAGCGCGAGCGGCTGGCGCAACGGCACGCTCGTGCTGCGCCTGTCGGGTGCCGAGGCGGCCGTGAAATCGGCGAAGACGCTGCTCGGCGGCGAAGTCGTCGACGCGGTCGAAGCCGAACGCTTCTGGGCCGGCCTGCGCGAGCATACCGACCCATTCTTCAACGGCATCCCGCCCGGCTATGCGCTGTGGCGCCTCGCGCTGCCGTCGATCACCGAGCCGATGCACCTGCCCGGCACCCAGTTGATGGAATGGGGCGGCGCGCAGCGCTGGTGGATCACCGACGCCGATGCGCAGACCGTGCGCATGAGCGCGAAGCAGGCCGGCGGCCACGCGACGCTGTTCCGCGCGGGCGACGCGTACGACCGCAGCGCGGGCGTTTTCACGCCGCTGCCCGCCCCGATGATGAAAATCCACCGCGGGCTGAAGGCCGCGTTCGATCCCGCGCGCATCTTCAACCGCGGCCGGCTCTACCCCGATCTCTGACGATGCAAACGAACCTCGCCGATTTCATCCGCAACACGCCCGACGGCGACGAGGCCGACGCGATCCTGCGCAAGTGCGTGCATTGCGGGTTCTGCACCGCGACCTGCCCGACCTATCAACTGCTCGGCGACGAACTCGACGGCCCGCGCGGGCGCATCTACCTGATCAAGCAGATGGTCGAAGGCGCGACCGTCACGCGCAGCACGCAGCAGCACCTCGACCGCTGCCTCACGTGCCGCAGTTGCGAGACGACCTGCCCGTCGGGCGTCGAATTCGGCCGGCTCGTCGAGATCGGCCGCAAGCACGTCGAGGCGCAGGTGAAGCGCCCCGTGCAGCAGCGTCTGGTGCGCCGCGTGCTCGCGAGCCTCGTGCCGAACGCCGCGCTGTTCTCGCCCGTGATGCGGCTCGGCCAGCACGTGCGGCCGCTGCTGCCGAAGCGGCTGCGCGACAAGGTGCCGCCGCGCACGCGGCTGCTCGAATGGCCGCACCGCACGCATACGCGCAAGATGGTGATGCTCGGCGGCTGCGTGCAGCCGTCGATGCTGCCGAACATCAACATCGCGACCGCGCGCGTGCTCGACGCGCTCGGCATCGAGACGGTCGTCGCGCCCGACGCGGGCTGCTGCGGCGCGATCCGGCTGCACCTGAACTATCACGACGAAGCGCTCGACGACGCGCGCCGCAACATCGACGCGTGGTGGCCCCATGTCGAGCAAGGCGCCGAGGCGATCGTGATGAACGCGTCGGGTTGCGGCTCGACGGTGCTCGAATACGCGCACCTGCTGCGCGACGACCCGGCCTACGCGGAAAAAGCGCGGCGCATCGTCGCGCTGACGCGCGACATCTCCGACGTGCTGCTCCCGTTCGAGGCCGAGCTCGCGACGCTCGCGCGGCGCCGCGCGATCCACACCGTCGCATACCACCCGCCGTGCACGCTGCAGCACGGCCAGCAGTCGCGCGGCAAGGTCGAACGCCTGCTCGAGACGCTCGGCATCGACGTGCGGCTGCCGGCCGACAGCCATCTGTGCTGCGGCTCGGCCGGCACCTATTCGCTGACGCAGCCGTCGCTGTCGTACCGGTTGCGCAAGCAGAAACTGCTGAAGCTGCAGGCGCTCGAACCGCAGATGATCGTGTCCGGCAACATCGGCTGCATCGCACACCTGCAGAGCGGCACGCAGATTCCGGTCGCGCACTGGATCCAGCTCGTCGAGCATCTGCTGTACGGCTGAGGCAGGCCTCGCGCGCTGCATCCGTATAATGGGCGGATCGATGCGCCGCGTGCCGCGGCGCATCGGCTTCATGCCCGCTTCCGTGCCTGTCTTCGTGCCCGTCATGTCCGATCTCGCCGCCCGTCTCGAATCCGTTCATCGCCGCATCGCCGACGCCGCCCGCGCGGCCGGCCGCGATCCCGCC
>JAJJMA010005159.1:0-11566 GCA_023529015.1 Papaver nudicaule
AAGAAACCATACGAGCTGAAAAATTCAAAGCACTCATAAGAAGGAACTTGAGACTTAAGGTGAGATTGATTGAAGCACGAAGCTTATGTAATCACGATAGATCGCGATATCCCAATATATATTTGAGGACTGCAATTCGATAATACATTCTGTCCGAGTACAGTTTTCGTAGTAGCATCACAGACAGAGTCCACAAATGAGACTTCGAAGGCAAAGAAGTAATGAGTGTAGCTACGAGGAAACCCCTCGAGGAATGGCAGAAAAAGCCAGTGTTCGTTTCTGCCAAGACATACCGGATGGAGGAAGGGCACATAATGACCCCCTGGTGATAACTCTGAACATTGGAAAGATGGCAATGTCAAGAGTACTGGTGGATCCAGGAAGTTCTGTTGATATCCTCATCGGGAAGACCCATGACCAAATGTTTGGAAAGGGAGCAGCGTTGGTGCCCTCGACTTATAATATTTATGGATTCAATGGCAATCCCTCGCTACCTAGAGGAGAATTGCCTCTAACAATATATGTATGAGAACTCCAGCTCCTTACACCATTCTGCGTGGTGGACATTGACTCTCCTTACACAACAATTATGGGGAGACCATGGCTGCATGGACTTATGGGAGTAGCATCGACACTCCACCGAAGAATTCGATTACCAACACCCAAAGGGATTGCCGGGATAATGGGGGACCCATCGGAGGCTCGCATCTGCAACGAAATTGATATTCAACAAAGGGAAGGATCGGAAGTAGGTCTGGGAAATCCAAGCAAGCAGCCTAAAATCTCAGAATCTGACGTTAAAGAATTCATCGCCGAGGTAGAAGAGGGGAGGACAACAACTTCGATGGCATAACAATCACAGAAGGGTAGCCCTATGAAAAAGTTAAAATCGATTCCACAAACTAAGAAAAAAAAGAGATTATAGGTACAAAGATAGAGAGCAGTTTATGATAGCAAATAACAAGCAAAGTAACATCGAATTCAATAAACCATTTAAAGAAAACGGCACCTCATCAAAATCATGCAACAACATCATCGAGGAAAACGGGACACCTACAACCATACATCAAACTCCATAAGAGCCTGCTTGGATAGGTCCCTATGTCATCGAGCGAGCAATGGGAAATGATACATATAGTCTACTCAATTTCAAAGGAGAACGCATGAAAACCTTAATCGAAGAAAAGTACTTAAAGCATATTAATTAGACATCGAATGTATTTGAAGCATCTTATTACCGAATAAAATAAAGAGATCAGCTCGATCTGTTATATCTCGTTTCATTCTCCAAATACTACCTGAATAAGCAAAGTCCTATTCGGTTAGGCATATCTCCAAAAAGGCCCTGACACCAAATATAAAATAGTCCTACCATGTTAGGCACAGAGATGATGTCGATATAGTCGTAAGGGCCTTACGAGCTACACGGCACATTCCTCTACCTACAAGATACCCCGTTAGCGGTGGGTACTTTGCACCGAAGCTACATAAGCTAGAGGCATTTGGACCCACTGCCAAGCGACCCATGAAACCTTCACGATAAGGCGTCGCGCGGATAATAAATGGGATTAACATCTATCATTAGGGTGGATGGAACCCCGAGGCATCTAATTAGCTTACATTCATGGGAATGAAAAGCGAGTTACGCATCTAAGAGACCTCTTTCAAAAATCAAACATAACCTCGAGGAGGGGTGAACGAGAATTGAAGGGTTGAATTCCAGGCCGCGACAGGAACACAGTACCATGTCTAAGCTCCAGTTTCGACCGACACTCCCCCATAGTGTTACTTGATTATCGAAGCCAGAATGTAGCTACCTACCATAAGACTCCTGCTCTACTAAGGTAAAACAGGTATCCAAGATACCTAACTCAAGCCTCCTCGGAGGATACTTGGTATCTTCGATATCTACCATAAGTCTCCTACGTACTCAGGCAAACCAGGTACCTACGACTTTGATAGCCAAAGCCATCTTGAGGCGAGTCAAGTAACGAAAAGCCTATGGGAAGAGTGATCTGCATCCCCCACTAGCTTGATTTAGTGTCTCTCACCTCGAAGTAAGCCCTAGAGTTGCACTCTAAGTAACCTTAGGAGCCTAGAACATACAAAGTAAACTACGTGCCTGATCACGAGTTACTAAAAGTTTTACAACAAATACAGGGCAAACAAAACAAAATATTTTTTCATTGCAGGAAAGTTCGAAGTACAAAAAAGAACTGAAGTATTCAAAAAGTCGTAACGAAACAGGTGCAAAAAGAAAGGAAAAACATAAAAACTTCAAACAAAGGCAGAAGGAGCTTCAGGGAGACTATTCATCATATTAGATAATTCTTTTTCTTTCAGGCGCTCATCGCTACTTTTTATACGTTGACGCACAACTTTATCATCAAAGGGTCCCCTTCCGTCTCTTCTTCGCATTCATCATCCTCATCATATTCTAGTGAAAATTCACTAGTCATAATCCCTTTACCCTTGATGTCCCCCTTCACCTCTCATGTGCCATTCCCACCATCGCCATCGATAACCTCCTCGACATCATTTTTTGGATTTTCCTCGATATTCACCTCGAGATCTCCCTCGATACCACCTTTAGGCCTTTCCTCGACACTCACCTCGGGATTATTCTCGACTATATTTGTAGAGTCATCTTTGGCACTTGCTTCAGGATTATCCTCGATGATATCTTCGGTATTGTTCTCGGCATCATCTTCGCTATCATCAGAATTATCCTCAGAATCATCATCAGTATCAGGATCAGTGTCTTTAGGATTTACCTTCTTTACTTTAAAACCAACTTTCTTATCGATAAATCTGAGAAACACTTCATGCGAAAGCAGATTCTCATCTCCAGGAAGCTCTAAGTCAGAATCATCTGCACCCAAAGCTCCATAGTCAGCAGGTTCAACTCGGAGATGCCTAAAGAGATCTCGGCCATGGTTTTGGTAGGCTTTATTCGTTATAAGCGCTTTATTCAACTCCAATTTAAAAAGTAAATCTGTCATAGCATCACCAAACTGAAGTTGAGGTTGAGCGAGTGCGAGTGCATTAATAGTCTTCCTCAAACTTTATTCAACTGCGAGACGACGCTTACGCTCGACAGCTAACTCTTGAGCATTTTTCTTCGCCTTTTCTTCGAACTTCGCTTTAAGAATCGATTATGCAATCAATTGGGCAGAGGCATTATCCCTGTCCAACTCAGCCCGTGCAATTTTATGCTTTAAATCAATTTCAATACCTGAAAAACAAGATAGGTAAGTTAGATTGAACTTCTAGGATCAGCCTAAATTGAAAAAAAATTAAGCGAAGTATCCTACTTTCTATCGCCACCACATACATAGTCAGTAACTTCTTGCTCGTTTGAAAAACGAGGTTTGGAAATCGTCTTCCTAATATCAACATCAGGATTCCGCCCCAATTTAGCCAGCTCAATTCGATACTCATTCACCATTCTCGAGAACTGATCTTTCGAAGTTTTAGCCTTTCTAAGATCTTTGCTAACTTCGTTATACCCCCTCTTCAAACCTTTGTTCAACTCTGTCAACTCGTTGTTAGCATTCTTTAGAGCAACGTGTTGAATTTTCAAGTTCTTAATTTGATCATCCAATTTTTCAATCAAAATTTTGCCAGAAGTACGAACAGTTTGGTCCCTCAGAGCATCATCTCGCTCTCAGGTCAAGCGATTTATATCGAGTTGGTACTGATGCATTTCCTGTGACATTCGGCGATTCTTTTCTCTCTCTTCGTTAAAAATGTCCTAAACTGTTGTAGATGGTGAAAAATGGAAGGGGGGCAAAAATGTAAAATGACTATCTGATTATGCCTTGCCAAGAGGCGATTGCCTACTCAGGCACATCTCTATAGCTCAGAATACAACCTGTTCTGCAAGCTGAACATGCTCTCTATGAGTTCTCTCTTATAACTCCCGGTGGAGAGAATAATATCATAGCGCAACTCATAAAACCACCAATTTATTTCATGTTGACATCGCTTCGAATTCCACGACATCAAAACTAAATTGCTCACTGGTACTATGGTGGAGAATTAACAGAAACATATCCTCATAGATTTCCTCTTAAGACGCGACTCAACATCTGAGCCTCAATGAAAACCCCAGAAACATCGCGGCTCTAGGCCTGTCCAGAGCTCTCTGAGAAGTATACAACAACCTAAACAAACTTAGGCATGCCATAATCTAAACACAAAAGGGCTTAGTATGCCATGGCTAAGCATGCCATGACCTAAAATACGCCATGAACCAAGTGCAGAACATGCCATAGTCGAAATGGCGTGGCCTAATATGCCACAATAGGCCAAAGCCAAGGCCGTGGCCACAAGGCCATGACGCCATAAGAATTGGCCTTGGCCAAAGCCAAGGCCGTTGCCACAAGACCACGGCGCCATGCCAATGGCGCCATAATATTTGGCCTTGGCCATAGCGCCATGCCCATGACGCCATATGAATTTGCCTTGGCCAAAGACAAGGCCGTGGCCACAAGGCCATGGAGCCATGCTCATGGCGCCATATAAATTGGCCTTGGCCAAAGCCAAGGTCGTGGCCACAGGCCATAACGCCATGCCCATGGCGCCATAAGAATTGGCCTTGGCCAAGGTCGTTGCCATCAAACCATGGCGCCAAACTCGTAGCGCCACAAAGTATTTGGCCTTGTCCACAGGACAAGGACTGTTATAAGGCCATGGCATAGCATTCATGGCGCCACATCTATTTTGGCCATAGAGCCATTGCCACACAATGCTACTTAAGCTCAACATTTGCATACTACACGAGATATCAAAACATCACACGGGGGGATAACTTTAGGGGTATTGGTCTGGCGGTCTACAACAGTTCGAAAGAAACTGATAGAGATGATGGACAATTACAAGAACGTGGTGCTGAGTGGACACCTTCTACACGACTCTAGCAGTTACAGAGCACAACTCATATCCTCCACTCTTCCACGGCTTCCACCTTTTCTGTCGAGAGATCAGGGTGAGTTGAATACTATAACTAGAGGCTTCCTCTATCTTCCAAGGCAGAACACCACAGAGCAACTAGAACACTCAAAAAAAAAACATCAGAACCTCAGAGCAAACATACTTGAGTATTCAACACGCTTCTAGCCTTGGAGATTTCCAGTCACTCTTACGACATAAATCTTGAACTTTCATACCCAGAAACACACATTCTCAACCTGATCTCAAGTTTCTTTCATTGTTTCCCTCCCTAGATCAACCTATATCCTCTCTGTGACCGAAGCAAGACTTGAACGGCCATTGACTTGGTTTAGGCTTGTCTTGTTCGATTTTGATCTCGAGCACTACGAAAGTACCCAGAGACGGTATAATGTTTTTCAGGCAAAAACATTCGGCGACCACAGTGGGAGATCAATCTCTCGGTCACAGAAGGCTTTCCTTAAAAAAATGGTTACTCTAGGGACGACGCCACAAGAAGTTCATCTCACCACACCAACCTGCATCAAGAGCTTCAGTGCTTACGACAAACCAGTAAAGGAGGAAGCAACTCTCCTTATTGATAAGATATGCGAACTCCTACATTTCTCAAGAGGATAATGTGCAGATACGTTCGATGCTCTTAACCGCATTGCCTTTGAAACAAACCTAACTCCAACCATACCTATGATCTCCGAAGTTTACATGGTAGCTGATCCCCAGACACGAGACATTACCTTCACCGCTGAAGACATGATGGCTGAAGAAGGACACAATCGTGCTCTCTATGTAACTGCTCAAATCAAGGATACAGAATTCAAGGGGGCACTAGTCGACACTGGAGCAGCAGCCAACATAATCTCTCTCAAAACCCTTAGGATTGCGAAGATCCCTAAACAACAAGTAGTCTACCACCCAATCATGATAAAGGACTTCGAGGGGAACAAGACAAGTACCTATGGACACGTCCACTTGGAACTGAAGGTAGGACTTATCCACACGAAAGATAAATTTCATGTGATCGAAAAGGAACCTGAGTACCACATGATACCGGGGAGGCCATGGTTACACGAAAATAAAGTCGTCGCTTCCACTTACCACCAGTGCTTGAAAGCAGTTGTGAATAAGGATATTATTCGTGTGACTGCATATCTCTCTCTCTTCATATTCATCAATATACGATGTTGAGTTTGTCGATCCGAAAGACAAGGCGTCTAAACGTCAGAATCAGATCTACAACACACCACTTCCAAATTGGACGTCCATAGAGAGACACGACCTACAACTGTAGTCGGGAAAGGATACAAGACGGGGGGGAGATGATTCAAAGAAAGACTCCCAATGGGAGTAATGCGGCAATGTACCATCATACCAAAAGAGCAGGAAATTTCGTGACAACCCGAGATGCTAAAGGAAGGAAAATTTATCTTCGACAATGTTAGTAATTAGCAGGGGAGACTAGGGATACTCTCCCCGCCACAAAGAATGCAACTACAACGAACAACAGATTGGAGACGAAGTTCAGGAGGCGCCTCCACAACTACAAGACGGGACAGACTCTACCACCGATGCGTTTGAAACAATAAACATTGGAATATAGGATTCACCCCGCCCAATCTCCATTAGCTCAACTCTATCACCTGAAGAACGTGTCGGGTTCTTAGACATCCTGAGAGAATACCAAGACACGTTCGTATGGACATATGAAGAAATGCCAGGCCTCGACGAAAAACTAATGACACATCACCTGTCCATCACTCCGGGATCTAGGCCTATCAAACAACAACCAAGGAATTTCAGACACGACGTGGAGGAACAAATAAATGGTGAAATACAGAAATTGTTGGCGGCAGGATTCATCAAGCCAATCCAACACACCACCTGGTTGGCCAACGTGGTATCGATGAAAAAGAAGAATGGTCAAATACGATGCTGCGTAGACTTCAGAGACTTGAACAAGTGTTGCCCAAAAGATGATTTCCCACTCCCGAACATCAATATGCTCGTAGATGCTACCAGTGGACACGCCATGTTCTCTTTCATGGATGGATACAACGGGTATAACCAAATAAAGATGTACGAGCATGACGCCCCAAGAACAGCATTCCGGACGCCCCTTAGAAACTTCTACTACACAGTCATGCCCTTCGGTCTACAAAACGCGGGAGCTACTTACCAACGAGCAATGATGGCTATCTTCCACGATATGATGCACAAGCAAGTTGAGGATTATGTGGATGATAAAGTCGAAAACCAGAACATCTCACCTGGAGGTCTTACGAAAAGTATTTGAGCGATGCCGGAACATAAGCTAAAGATGAATCCTTTGAAGTGCGCCTTCGGTGTTTCTTCCGGAAAGTTTCTAGGATTCCAAGTAACAGAAGAAGGGATCAAAGTCGACCCATCCAAGACGTAAGCTATCACCTCCATGCCACCACCCAAAACAGTAAGGGAATTGAAGAGCTTCATGGGGAAGGTATCTTACATCCGTCGCTTCATCCCGGGACTTGCCCAATTTGTAACCTCATTCACCCCGCTGCTGAAGAAAGAGGCTAGTTTCATATGGTCACCCATCCAACAAGAAGCATTCTGAAAGATTCAACAGTTGTTCTTGTCATCGGCAGTCATGAAGTCTCCCGTACGAGAGCGGCCACTGCTTCTCTACACGGCCTCAAGCGATGTCGCGATCGGAGCGCTACTAGCACAAGAAGACGAATGAGGAGTTGAGTGTCCAGTCTAATACATCAGTCGTACTTTGAGGGATGCGGAACTTCGATATCCCAAAGCCGAGAGAGCATGCTTATCCCTGGTTTTTGAGATACATAAGTTTCGACACTACCTTCTCTCCAATCGAGTAGTACTCATCACAAAGGCGGATCTCATCAAGTTCCTTCTCTCGAAACCCGCTCTGATTGGGAGGCAATCGAAGTGGTTACTATAAATGTCTGAATTCGACATAGCTTGCGTTCCTGAAAGTCTTCAAGGGACAGGCAGTAGCAGACCTACTTGGTGCATTCCCAAGAGAAGACTCTACGGCTCTGCACGAAGAAGTACCAGGAGAATTCCCCGAGATAGCACTGACGAAAGAAGACACATGACTTCTATACTTTGATGGATTTGCTATCCCAAGCGACAACACCGGAGGAGCCGGCGTCGTCCTAGTATCCCCAGCAAGAGAAGTGTTCTCTCACTCATTCAAATTGGATTTCAAATGTACCAACAACTCAGCGGAATATGAAGCATTCCTCCTGGGACTATCATTAGCTAAACAAGCAGGCGTGACACACCTCGAGATCAGGGGCTACTCACAACTTCTGGCCAACCAGATGAACGGGGTATACTCTCTCAAATAAGTCACCTTAGATCCGCACAGAACTGAAGCGCAAAAGCTGCTGAATCATTTTGCTGAAGCCACTGTAGTACACACCAGGCGTACCAGCAATAGACATGCCGACTGCTTGGCAACCTTAGCCTCCAAAATACAATTTGAGGGGACAGAGAAGACCCTGACTGTAAAGAGACGGACCATTCCCTCGACCGGGCTAACAGAAGATGAAGTTATACCAGAGAATGATTGGCGGATACCCATTGTCGAAGACCTAGGTAACCACACTTCTGAAAGAAAACTCAGTATTAATTATTTAAAGCATTTATTCCTCTTCCACAGAGTATTGTACCATAGGAACCCAGATGGGTCATTTTCACGGTGCTTAGGAGGGCCTAAAGCGCAAGAGCATCTCAAACGCATTCATGATGAAGTGTGCGGGCAGACTCTCGTTGTGACCCTATACCGACGACTCCAAAGACTTGGGTACTACTGGCCGGCGATGGAAGCCCAATCTCGAGCTCTGCAAAAAACGTGCTCCAACTGCTAAACTCCTCCGCATCAATCTGAAGCCCTAGATTGTCACCCTGCTGAAGACTGGAGGGAGCCTTTCATCAAGTACCTCAGCGAGAAGGCCTTACCAACAGACCAACACATTGCCAGTCGCTTGATTAAGAGGGCTAGGAGGTTCGTCTACCAAGAAGGAATACCATATCGCAAGAGTTATGGAGAAAGTCTACTTTGCTGTCTATCAGATGAAGAAATCCCTATAGTCCTGAAGGAGGCTCACGAAACTGAACATCAAGGGAAGAGAAAGTTGTTCCTACAAGTTCATGAAAGGTATTACTGGCCAACCATGGAGGATGACGCCGCATCGTTCGTACAGAAGTGTCACAAATACCATGCTCACGGGAACCTCATCCACACTCCGTGCCTACCTCTACGGTCAATCAGTAGCCCTTGGCCATTCTACAGCTGGGGACTTGATCTCATTGGGAAGATCAACCCACCTTCCTCAAAGAATCAGGAGTATATCATCACTGCGACAGAGTACTTCAGTAAATGGGTAGAAGTGATACCTTTGAAAAGCACAACTGGCGTCACAATCGCAGCATTCATCAAGGAATACATCATTTGCAGGTTTGGGATTCCTAAACATATCATTACTGACAACGTAACACCATTTGTTAACAAAGATGTAGCGAAGTTACTTCAATGGTACGAGATCCAGCACACTTTTTCCACTCCATACTACACTCAAGAGAACGGGCAAGCAAAGAGTACCAATAAGACGTTGATCCGAATTATCAGTAGAACTGTACATGATAACCCGAGATTGTGGCATGAACAGTTACCTATGACGCTATGGGCCTATAGAATTTCTCCACGAAGTTCTACCGGGACTTCACCTTACTCATTAGTCTATGGTGCTAACGCCATGTTCCCAGCAAGATTCAAAGTACCATCGGCTCGGATTGCAGCAGCAAGTGGCGTTCATTGGAATGAAGGCGAAATGACAGATTCAAGAATAACAGAACTGGACTCTCTCGATTCAAGACGAACCAAAGCAGAGAAACATGTAGAGATGTATCAGAAGAGGCTCTCTCGGGCATACGACAAAGTCGTGAAACCAAGAACTTTTCAAGTAGGGGACTTGGTACTGAAGACGGCAAAACACATCCAACAAGATGCCACAACACCAAAATTCGCTCCAAACTGGGAAGGTCCGTATGTTATCTCTAAGGCGTCTTCGAGTGGATATTACAAGATATTCACCATGGACGGAAAAACAAAGGGGAATGTTATCAATGGTAAATGGCTGAAAGCGTATTACACTTAAAAATAAGCGGGCAACACAAAATAAGGGGAAGCCATGGCGCCCTTAAAAAAAAAAAAGGAGGCAGTTCATGGCGCCCCCAAAAATGAATAATAATAAAAAATGAACAAGAACCTGGCAGCGTCCATTGTCAACAAACAAAAGCTCACAACACCTAGGGACTTGACGGAACCATCTACCGCGACAACGACAGAAGGAATAAAGCACAATGCTACTCAGCCAGAAGATCGTACAAGCGAGACTAAACAACGGTATCACGCTCACAGTCTCACAACAATGGAAGTCAGAGTCGTATTCAAAGATCGATCGACACAAGGAAAGGATGGCAGGCGAACCCAGAGAGGCCCGAGGACTTAGGTCAGGATGTAAAAAAAATGGTTTTCTTTACATAAAATGCCAAATTTTATTTGAAGAACGAAGATTAATACATTCCGTTGATAGAAGCCAGAGTTCTGATAAAAAAATAATAATAAAAAAAAAACACTTTTCTCAAACCTAAGCCCTTATCTCGTCAAAACATCAAACCCAGCTTTCAAAACAAGCCGTCCAACAAAGAATAGTCACGCTTATAAAGCATCTCCACCCTCTGGCGGAAAACACTGTTTTTCTTCTTCAAACTCTCAATCACCTCATTAACCTTGTTAGACTCTTCAACCAAAGCCTGCTCCTTAGCCCATATGGATTTCAACATCTGACCGGCCTTACGAGATAACCCTTCCAAATCCTTCTCAGCACGGAGGAGAGCCTTCGAACAAGGAAATACGTTGAAGACCATCCCAGCACGATCCACCTTCACGTTCTCGAGCCGCTGACGAAGCCAACCCATGTTACACATCAAAGCCTCGAGGACAGAAACACGGCTCTCCCACTTTTGAATCATCCCAGAGGTTACATCGTACAGTTTTTCCCTTCAATCTCTTTAATCACATGAAGAAGCAGGGAGACCATGGTCACCATAACGGGGGTATCCTTCATCAGCTTGTTGGTAGCGACATGACCATAATTTTTCCAGATCTTCTCAGAAAGATCTGCATAAGGAGTTGGCACAAGGAAACTACCAACAAATCTCTGCTCATCAGAAAGAGAAACCATCTTTGGCTCGAAAGGAAGACCCTCCCCCGAGTAGTCGATGTCATATATTCCTAGGCTAACCTCGTCAAGATTTGAACCACCATTAAACGAAGGGCCAACGTCATCAGTACCACCATTCTCCTCATCTTCGTCCACATCGACAACAGAAATCGGGGAATAGGTTGGAGAACCCTCCTGGGCAATCTTCCTCCTCTTAGGAGCGCTCGCACATTTCTTCTTACGGAGTTGCGTCCCCTAAAAGATGAGACATCAATTGGTTAGCAAACAACAAGGGGAAGAGGCAAAATCAGGGACGAGATAGAAGATTTACTGGGATTCTTGTTGGAGTCTGAGCAGGCGCTGGAGGAATTTCTTCAAAACTC
>JAJJMA010005172.1:0-12841 GCA_023529015.1 Papaver nudicaule
GAGGTTATGCTGAACTTCTGATGCATGTGCAGATGCTTCTGTCTTCTGTTGATGCTGGCTGGTTCTTCGGATAACTTCGAAGTGCGTTGGTGCAGACCTTCTTTCTTTTATGGTGGCGTTGGTTGCTGATGCGTTGCGTCGGTTGATGTGTCAGGGGGGATTTTGAATTTTTACCCGGGATTTAAGTGTTCTATAAATTGTTGGTGATGAAGCATTGGATGTTTCATCGCCTCTTCCCCGGATTTTTTTTCTTTTTTATCTTCTTTTTCCAAGAATCTTTTTCTTCGTTCTTCAATTTTTCTCTCATGGCTGGTGACAAGGCTTCGTCTCCTGCTGTTCGTGAATCTGCTGATCTTCCTGCTGCTACTGGTTAGGATTCTGATGAGCTTCCTCATAATTCTCATGTTTCTGTTCTACCGGTTGTTATTTTATCTCCTTCTGTGCTTCTTCCTTTTCCTGATTCCGGTGGCGTGCATGTTTCTGTAAGTTTCTTCTTTTCCTTCTAATTTTAATTTGACTTCATTTCTGTTTTCTTCTTTTTAGGATCGCCCGGAGGATGTTCTTCTGAGGCACGCCCGCCAACTTTTCTCCCATATTTTGAAACATCTAGGTGATCTTGAGGCTGAATTTTCTGTTGTTTCGGCTCGTAGGGATACTGCAAAATCCTTTTGTTGTGAATGTGAGGCTGCGCTTTCTCGAACTGTTGATATTGAAGACATCTCCGCTCGTAAATCTTTTCAGAAAAAGGCTCTTCGTGGGTTAGAGGCTGCTGAAGATGCTTTCGTCCAAGTGGCTGAAGAGCATACGCTGACCCGTCTCCGCGGGGTCCGTATGCTGGAAGTGCGAGGTGCTTATCGCTCTCTTGTGTATTGCATTGGTCGCATTGGGGCGTAATTCCTCCTTCAGGACCTGGCGTTCGTTATCTTTCTTTTCTTGCTTTTCCTGTACTATCTGTATTATCGATATGTATGCTTCAGCCTCTTATTTTTCTTAAGATTTATTAGCTTTGTATTTTCCACCGGTTCCCCCTTATTCCGCTGCTTCTTATTTTTCCTGCAAAATAGACAAATGTGATGGCAGACTCGATGTCACTTTAAATCCGATTTCGTCCTGGGCAGACCTCTCATCACTTATTATCCGAGGGCGTTGGTTATCCTGACATGCCCTTATTCGGATCGACAAGTACCCTTGTAAGGATTACACGTCAGTCGAGAGTATTTTCCTCTTGCTTCCTCAAATGTGGTATTCTTTATCCTGCCTGTCCGTCCGATAGGGGCGTCCCCCTAGATCGTGACGGCATTCGGTACAATCGGGTATCTTTGCCCATTTGCCTTTCGAGGACTTCCTGCTCGCCTCCTTACATTGTCGTTAAGGAGGATTCAGAACAGTGAGATTTTTTTTTTTTGATCGATTTGATGATGCTTTATTGGGGGTGGAACTTTTTGTACCTGTGTTTTATCTGAAACGCTTTGGGCAAGTACATTAGTAATACGGGTTAGTGGGTCAGTACAAAGTGTACTTTTCCACCAGAATATTCATTAATATGCCGACTCCTCAAACTACTGGTTTTCTCATGCGCTATTTTGCAGCAGATGTTGGTTTACTCATTTCCGAGCTTGAAGGTTAACTGCGGAGGTAGCATGCGACCTAAAATGCGGATACGGGAAACTTAAATATGACATGTTTATCATGTTGATCTACGAATTTGGAAACAATTTTTGTGTAACAGGGGTTCCGATATGCTTATCCTGACTGAGTAGCTCCTTTATTTCTCTGAACTGTGCTGCCAGAGTTTCGGTTTCCGACGTCGTAAATTGCTCCGATTTTGATCTCTGCTTTGCTAGTCTGATGACTATTTCCACCAGGTATCGGTTTTCTATTCCGTCTGTGCCTTATCTGTCGCTGGATTGGGTTGCTGTTGTATGTTGGTGTTAGGGCATTATCCGGTCAAACCCACTAGCGTTGGTATGTCAAGCTAGTTGTCAATTTTAGGTGTCAAAACATAATTCTTGATTTAGCCTGCTAGAGTTTAGATTTCGGAATTGGGATATAGACAAAGTAGTAGAGACCTTGAAGACGAAGACAATGAATATAAATAAGACATCGAATATTCTTCATCGACAAAAGGTTAGTAGGAGTTATGACTTTTATGTAAATTCTTCTATTCTACTTTTTCTATCTTTCGAAATAGTCGGCTACTTTAGTAGAGTTATATCGATTGAGAATTTGTATTCTTGTCTACATAACCATGAGTTATGTTAATATTTGTTCCCATAATAGTAAGGTTACAAGATGCATGAGATAGATTCGATACCCTTTCCAGTGCAATGGTTTGCTTCCAAATCACATGTAGGAAACAGATGAATCTAAAGGAGTACTCTAGAGCAGAGTCCAGTGGATTATAGCTGAGGGCGTAATAACACGTCTAAGTACTGGCCCAGCCCAGAACTTCCAGCGGATCTAGTTAAACCCTAATCTGTGCGACGGCGATTCACGAACCGGTTCGTGAACAGTGGCACCGAAAATTTCTTCTGTGTCTCAAAACGTTGATTTGTACACATATTTGTACGTGAACACCAGATTCATTGGATTTGGCTTGAATTCAGACAGGCGGTTCACAAACCGTCCAAGTGAATATTCTTCTGGAATTTCACGCGGGTTAAACATCTGACTCCTTTATCTCTTAGTTGGACTTGTGCTTATCAGAATATCTTTTGTGGTCTATCTAACGAATCTCAATGAGTCAATAAGATAAAGATTATCTCTGGTATGTTGGATATCTATCTTGAAGTGTTTTCGAGCTAACAAAACACTTGGAATATAAATGTTAAAAGATTTCCAATTGAGATAAATCTAGGGTTTCTTTGTGTGCAAGCCAAGTAACGGGTTCGTTTACACGAGCACTTGATAACTTGTAGGTTAAGAAACTAGTTTCTTTATTCCTAAGCAACCTATCTTATTGAATGATATAAATAGAGGGTTGAAGAACGAAAACCACAAGCATCAAGCATACGTGAAGTTTCTCTGTGGAATTGATCGTAAACTCTTTACACTTAGGTGTAAGCTTGTTGTGGTATAATCATCCTCTATTATGTAGTAGTTCCTCAGTGGGATTTACCTAACGACTATAAAGACTTCTCTTGAGAGTTGGGAAGCACATGTAAGCGATAACGTACCGATGTGGTTGTTATCATATTAACCTGTAACCTTGGTAACATGATCACGTTCTTGTCTATTCTATAGTCCTTCTCTTTTGCAATAAAGTTATTCAAGAACTGATACGTTACATACAAGGTTGAAGGAAACAACGCACGGCTGCACTCGGTGTTGTAAGCCTAATTAGCTCCAGTTGCATAAGTTTCTTATGTGATACTTTTACAACTGAGGTAGAGACAAGTTGGGCATAGTTTACTCAGTTTACTTGTCAGCCCCCGCTTGTAAGTAGATTTCCGTATGACCTGGAGCAATCCGAAGTAAGTCACTTTACGTATGTTAAACTGAAGAGGACAGTTCGAAACATACAGTCAGTAATTAAGGTTGCAAAGCCGGTATTGTTGACATAAGCCTTTAACAACGTTTAAAGCAACTCCTAGGCCTGTAAAGGACGTCAGCTAGGTGAATCAAGTGCGTGACAATATGTTGGGGGATCTAGAGACGTAAGGAGTGCGACCGTAGACAATTTTCTTGGAGGGATGGAGTTGGTCTCTACTACATCCCAGACCGAAGTCTTATAGTAGACTAGTGTTTGTAGACAGTTAGTACTTTGTGGTGTTCAATTTGGACGAGGTCCCGAGGTTTCTTTACATGTCGCAGTTTTCTCGTTAAAAAAATCACTGGTGTCTTGTGTGCTTGACTTTCTGCATTATATTCTCTGATTATATAATTAAAACAAACACAAGAAGTACATTATTAATAACCGTCGAGTTAGTCCATAATCCATACAAGGGATTTACTAAGACGTGTCTTGAGTTGGACCGATCACTTGTGATCCCACTCCAGTTATCCGGTTTGGATTGATTTTTGAGATCGTTCATATATTACCATAAGACTCACGAGCCAAAACGAAAAGTTGGTAGTATTCGGTACCCCTGCTTTTTCAATTGGTATCAGAGCCGGTAAACACATTAAAGGCGTAACTGTCTGTGTTTATCGCGGCTTGTGAGTTGTGGAACAAAGCATGAGAGCTTGTAACGTACCACCACACTTGAATGTAATATCAGCATCTGAAAGAACAATCTTAACAGATGACAGGCGTGATTTATGGACCGATTTTATTAGTTCTCTATGTATTGAAAAACAAAGATTAATTAGAAAAGTTGAAGGGCTTTATATCGGGTTACACATTCAAAGTGAAAAAGTTCATGAATTATCTGAAAAAGAGAAAATGCTCAATAATAAGCTAGATGAAATTGTCCGTGAGAAACAGACTATTAACCCCAGTCTATCCGATCACGTCAATTTTGACAAAAGGGATTCAAGACCCTTCAGAATCTAGTCTAAGGCATGACTCAAGGGAATTATATGGGAATCGGGTTCAAGCTCCCTTATTCAGAAAACATGAATATTGAACACCCCTGCACCTTTTGTGGCATAAAAGGTCACTTCCAACATTTATGCAGTTCCTTCAAAACAAAACTCCAAGAACTGAAAGAGTTGCATAAATATGCTCATAAACTCTTTATTGAGTTAAAGAAGCATGTAAGAAATCAAGAAATACCCCCTATTGAGGGAACTCGTGAGTGTGCTTTAGGAGCAATTGCTCTGAAATCTACATCCCCATTTCAATGGTTCCTTGATAGTGGATGTATTAGGCATATGATAGGGGATTTATCTTGGTTTGTGAACGTTTATGATTATAAAGGTGGTCTTGTAACCTTTGGCTATGGAAGTTGTTGCTTTATCAGCAAGAAATGAACTTTTAAACTTCTCAGGTATTCCCGAGATCCATGATGTTGTCTATGTTGAAGGCATGACAACAAATCTTCTCTCTATTAGACAAATCTGTGACAAAGGCCACAAGGTTGTTTTCGAGGCAAAGAAAGGCGCTATTGAAGATAAATCTGGCAATACCATATTTCGTGGTATTCGTGGGTCGGACAACTGTTATCTACTTGATATGAAGTCCGATCTTTGTTGCAACCTGACTAAGGATGAATCTACCCATCTTTGGCATGAACGATTTGGTCATATCAACTATCGTTTATTGGGGAAGTTAATTAGCAAGGAACTTGTTAGAGGTGTCCCCAAGATACAAGCCAAAGTTGATGGTATATGTGCTGCCTATCAAAAGGGTAAACAAATAAGAGTTCCACATAAAGTGTCTATCGGTATAACAACCAAAACTCCACTTGAATTAATTCATATGTATCTCTTTGGTCCTATCCAACAAGTTTCTGTTGGTGGGAATAAATATGCCCTGGTAATGGTCAATGACTACACTAGATTCACTTGGGTAGCATTTCTCAAGCACAAGAATGATACCCTAGAAGAGTTTAAGATCATTGTGAATAAAATCCAGAATGAGCAAGGTCGCACAGTTAAGAAAATCAGATGTGACCGTGGCACAGAATCCAAAGACACCAAGGTATTTGAATTTTGTGACTCACTAGGTATAATTCAACAATATACATCACCTATCACACCTCAGGCTAATGGCGTGGCTTAAAGAAAGAATATAAATATTCAAGAAATGGCTCGGGTTATGCTTCATAACAAAGATTGACCCTTAAAATTTTGGGGTGAAGCAGTTTTCACAGCATGCTATCTCATCAATCGTGTATTCATAAGGTATTTTACCTTGAATACACCATATGAGCTTGGTACGGCAAGAAACCCAATCTGGGTTATCTCCGTGTCTTTTGAAGCAGATATATATCCTTAACGACAGAGAACAAAGATGAAAATTTGACTCAAAAAGCGGTGAGGGAATTTTTCTAGGATATGCATATGACAGTCGAGGGTTCCGAGTTTTTAACAAAAGAACTCAAGTTATGATGGAATCTGCAAATGTTACCATTGATGACATAACTGGATTTCGTCAGAATAACAGAGCCCCAGCAGAACTACCGCCGATTGAAACAGTAGAAAAAGGGCCAACGGTTCACGAATTGTCCACTACTGGTGTAGTTCCGACTGTGATCGAAACAAAGAATGACCACAACAAAGACGATGATGTAAAGGAAGAAGCTGAGCCAATTTCTCCTGAAAAGCTTCTATGGGTCCGTCGTAGTCATGTTCCCGACGACATTATTAGAGAAACATTCACCACAAAAGTGATGACTAGGCAACAAGCACAAAATATCTATCATCATGCTTGTTACATGTTTAATGCTGAACTAAGGAATGTTGATGAAGCACTACAGGATTCTGCATGGATTAATGCTATGCAAGAAGATCTTAGTTAATTTGAACGATAGAATGTTTGGACACTTGTTGATCGGCCACCAAACATTAATGTTGTAGGTACGAAATGGATTTTCAAGAACAAATCAGATGAGTTTGGTACTATTATAAGAAACAAAGCCAGACTTGTTGCTCAAGGTTTCTCCCAAATTGAAGGGATTGATTTTGACGATACTTTTGCTCCCGTAGCCAGACTTGAATCCATAAGACTTTTACTTCCTCATGCATGTCATCTAAAGATAAAACTCTATCAGATGGACATCAATTCAACATTTCTTAATGGTGATTTGAAGGAAGAAGTCTTTGTTGCTCCACAAAAAGGTCTTGAGGACCCAACTAATCCAAATCAAGTGTATCGGTTAAACAAAGCACTCCGTATAAAATATAATATTACGTTTTAATGTAATAAAGTGGAATTTGGTAGGACCAAAGCCCTATTTTGCGGGAACTCGGTTTCTGCCAAGCAAAAACATGCGGAGACTCAGTTTCCGCATCATTTATGTATTTCTACTTGGTGCTACATCTGTGTAGCACTCACTAGAGAAATTCCAAAGATTCTCTACAATGTGGGGGATATCCTCCACCATAGTGGTTGGCCTTCCCTACATTGTAAGGTATTCTCTACGATGTAGAGACCATGGTGCTTGCTCTTGGACTCTTAGGAAGCAATATGATGGGGCAAAACTGGCATATGCGTGGTACCTATAAGATTGGGGTTTTCACATTATTCACTCCCTCCCACCCCCTTCATTTCAATTGCGAATTGGGGTTTTGACGTTATGAATCATAATCACTAGAAACAACCAAACGAGATCGGTGGATTCCGAAGAATCCACTTCCGTCCATCATCAGTTCATCACTGTGTACTGGAAGAATTACCCACCCCAATGTTGTCAAAGCCTTAATACTTGTAACAGGTAATCCTTAAACCCTAGTTCTGAAGTTATATGTTTTGCTTTGGCTTAGGGTTTGAGGAAAGATTACGCATATATTTAATCTCAGAAGAATCATGAATTGGAGAAGCTCATCATGTAGCGGAGAAGATAGAATTAGTAATCTATCAGACAGTCTCATTCATCACATACTATCTTTCATTGATACGAAATATGCTGTCCAAACTTGTGTTTTATCTAAAAGATGGTCTGAGATTTGGATTTCTCTACCATTTCTCAACTTCAATAGGAGTTTATACTTAGCAGAGGAAGATAATGTTCAAACTGATGATTATGTGGGCAGCCATAGAGGGTTAAGTTTGACCAAATTTGTCAGAATGGTATTCTATCTTCGTGACAATTCAGATATAATGAGATTGAGGCTGTTTCAAGATGAAACTTTTACAGGAGAATCCGTTAATGCGATCGTTGCAGCTGTACGGCGCAACGTTCAAGAACTAGATTTAAAGATTGCTGTAGCTGACAAAGTGTTATGTGAACTTCCTCGTCAAGCCTTTAGTTGTAAATCATTGAGAAAGTTGAAATTTATAACCATTTGTGAAGAGTCTGAAGGCACAGGGTACGGAGAATTTAATATACCAGAATCAGTGAGTCTGCACCGGCTCACCTCACTGATACTTGGTGGAATGGCAATCCCTCATATAGAATTCTTTAACAGTCTTTGCTCAAATTGCCCACTTTCTGAATTGAGAATCATAGATTGTGATGTAGGGGTTGAAGAATTGAATCTCACTATTGATTCTCTTTACCTAAAAACCCTTGAGCTAGAATACGTTTGGGTGCCCGATGGATCAATCATCAAGTTAAATGTTCCGAATATCACATCCTTCATTTGCAAAGACCAAATGGCACAAGAGTATTCTCTAGGATACCTTTCTTCATTAGTCATGGCTGATATCACAATGTCTTTATGTAAAAAAGAAAAAGGTGAAACTGCAAAATCATATTCGGGGCTATCTGCCGAGGAAAATGACATTTATGGTAAACGTATGATAGAGTTTCTTGGAGTGCTTCAAAACGCGAAGGAACTGAAATTATCATCTGGGTTTCTGGAGGTATGGGTGTTGCCTTTCTTTATATGAATCAAAATCATCTTGTATTGTTGCCTAGTTGCAGCTATGAACCCAACTTTATGCATTTGGTTTATGATCCTTAAGTATCATTGGATTAGCTGTATCCTTATCATATTAAATAGTTTTCTTTTGTTTCTCTAGGTTCTCTCAAAGGCACCTGGCTTATCGGACTGTCAGTCCCCTAAATTATGTAATCTACAACATTTGGAGCTGAAAGTGTGGTTTACAAGAGGCTGCATGAGCGCAACATCTTACTTGCTCAAGATATCCCTTAACTTAAAAGCTCTAATCCTTACATCAAAAGAGGTAATTGTTAACCAAACTCTTCAAAATTGATTAGTTATGTTGCAGAACATCAAAAGTGCGTCAGAAATCATCTGATTAAAGTTTATATGTTCACTGTCAAGCTGAAGCAGTTCATCTCATTTGCTGTAAGTTGGGTTTTGTGATTTATTCATGTCTTACGAACATATGAAGTGTTCATTTATTTCTCTCTCTCTTTTTGCTGCTATTGTTTGGCTATAGTCGGGTTTACCAGACATTGAAGAGAAGTGGGGAGCGGGATCATCATTGCCTTGCATACTATCTAAGCTCAGGTATGTTGAGATAAGAGAGGTCGAAGGATGTGATAATGAGCTTAAGCTTTTGGGTTTTATATTGGAAAATGCCATGGTTCTGGAGGAAGTGGCTCTGTTTTTTTGTTCTGCCGTTGGCTCACCTGAGCGAGCGAAACAATTGAAGCCATTTAGGAACAAGCTAAGAGCACTTCCAAGAGCTTCTTCAAATATTAATATGATGTTCTTTTAATAGATTCCGTTTCGGCTTGAGCTTTAATATAACTTGTAAAGTTTCTGATTTTTTATGAAAGTGTTGCCCTAAGATATTGATCGACGTTTACCGTGCATTGTCCATCTTTTGTTAATGCATTTGAGCTTTATTAACAACACAACAGGCTATTTTGTGGAAGTAGAAGGCTAGGGCGAAATATGTTGTCATAGCTATGCATCGGGGTGTCTCTTGAAATGTCAGCGAGGTTGAAAAACGCAGATTATCCGCGACCAGTAAAGATAGATTAATAATAGTTGCATCTTACAGTGGCGGATGCCATCCTGGCTGACTGCATACGTTCGTGCATATTAACAATACAATTACTAGTAGACCCGGATTCATAAACCTAGTCATTAAAACTACTTAAGTTGAAAGCTTGATCGTCCGCAGGTGGGTAGCAAAGTTGTCTCCCTTGATAAAACGTATTATTTGTAGTCATGCGCGTATTTGCTTCACTAGTATTCGTGTCTGCAGTGTTTTTTGGTTCTTCAAAAGCATCTTCATCTGTTCTCTGCGTATGACCATCTCCATGTTGTCTTCTGCCATAACAGTTCGTTGCGCTTGAGAGTTGATCAGCTGTTCTGAACACCCCATACTATTCCTTCTTCTAATAACTTACAGATGTTTCTAATAGCTAACAAGTTGGAGTCTAGCTCCTTAGATTTCATAGTGTCACTCCCATCCGAGTCCCTAGTTTTAACTTCTGACTATAAATCCTGCTCCTATTTTCTGTCATATGACTGTAACATCAGTGCATTGAAAGACCAGCTGTTATTTACAACCTTTTACATTTGATTTCATACCATTAAAAACCACTGCAAATTTATATTTCCACGTACCCCCATGACTCTGTAGCCAGCACTTCCATCGAGTTGAACTTATCATTGTTTATTTTATCATTTGTGTTGCTTTTGAACCAGTTCTCAAACCACCTAATGGCCCTACGAGGCTTGTTTTCATAAAAAAATAATCTTGAAAGCCCACATACTCACAATGCAAGGGCTGTTTTTGGGACTGCAGTTTTTCTCTTAGGACGGTAGTAATAAAACGAAAAAGAATCACCAAAAAGTAAAACCCATAACCCCTTATAAAATGGACAGGTTTACCCTTTAAATTAAAATTAGTGTTGGTGTTTGATTATCATTAGTTATTAATCATGATTAGCATAATCTATATAGTTAAGTTAATAAAATATTTAGAGAAATCGGTTTGTTTTCGAAAATCAGTGGGAGAGAAAGAAGAAGGAGAGAAAAAAGAAAAAAAAAAAAATCAAACTTTTGTCTTCAAAATCCCTAGATTTTGAATCACTCAACAAAAATGAGTGATTCAAAAACCGATTTCGAGCTACAAGAGTTTCCAATTGATTACAACAACATAATTTACTGTCTGGAATCTACATTGCATTTTTTGTTAGATGGAAAAGCGTGGTTAACTCAAACCCAAGAATCACTCCAAGATTTCCCAAGAGAGAAGGATTGAGAAGATTATGAGGAGGAACACTCTTGTATGCCTTTGCTTGTAATATTGTTTCTTGTAATCTTCGTTAGTACGCAGATTTGTGTGAGTTGGGTTTTTGTCTTACGCCTTGGTTAGACCCAGAAATTGAGGCGTAAACATAATTACGCCTCAGATTTCTCCCAACCAAGGCGTAACTTTGTTGATTTAGGGGAAATTGAGTCGTGCACTTTAGTTACGACTCAATTAGTCAAGTTTACGCCTTAGTTTTAGAATTTACGCCCCAGTATACCAAGGCGTAAGTTTTGGGTTACAAAAAAAATTGGTTACAAAAGAAATGTAAGCCTTAATATGGAATAAACCAGGACGTAATTTTACTTTGCAAAAATCTGATTTTCATCCAAATTTACGCCTTGTTTTTTTGTGAGCAAAATGAAAGAAAATTTACGCCTTGGTTACCAAGGAGTAAATTTTCCTGGGCAAAAGTAAGGCAAATTTTACGACTTGTTTCCAAGGCGTATAGTGATTTAAGCCTTGGTTAACAAGGAGTAATTTTCCTGGGCAAAAATAGGGCAAATTTTACGACTTGTTTCCAAGGCGTACATTGATTTACGCCTTGGACGATGAAGAAATCCAAGGCTTAACAACTTATTTACGGCTTAATTGGCTATGAAATTCAAGGCGTAAACTTTCTTGTAACTTCAAATAACTAACCCAATTCGATGATTCTAACCTAAATAAGCAATGAAAACATGATTCAGAGGATGAGTTTTGCTCAAAATCAGTATTTGATCCGCATATTTGGGTCTTCTTAAGGATTAGGTTTATAAAACTAGGGTAATCAGTTAAGATTTAAGGGTATTTTAGTCTAATCCTTAGTCTCTAGGGGTAACTTAGAATTTGCATACACATTTGGGCATTGCTTATAACAACCTTTGGATAGTGTTAGTGAAACGCAGTCGCAAGGGAAAAATTGCAGTCCCAAAAACAACCCTTGACAATTCATAACAACGTGTTCAATGGTTTCCGGTACTTTTTTACTGAAGAAACCATTTTGGTCCTCAACGTTCAGTAACCGACCCACTTCAGCATATACAGGATGATATAATGACTGCACTTCCATGGGACAACTTTGATCCTCCTAGTTAAGGCTTTTAACTAGGAGGATATAATAATGATTGGACTTCCAAATGTTACCCCATAACTTTTTCCTATGATGGTTTTGAGACACATGAGAATCAATCCCGTCTATTTTGTGGAAAACCCCATTTTGGGTTAGAGGCCATTTGAATTTATCTTGAGTTGCAGGGTTTCTTAAAACCGGATTTCTTCTTTACAACATCTCAGGTCAGAGATTTATTTGTGAAAAGATCTCAAATTTTTTAAATTATTGTGTTGGTTGCCCATACGATGCACCTCGAGCAGTAGAACACCATCCTCTATAACGGTAACCAGTTGTGTTTGACCTTCATTCACCTCCCAATACCCTAGAAAACTCTCTAATTTTGTTTTACGTGCTTGCTGGGCCACTAAGGGAATTAGTCTCACACTAGTTTTTTTTTTTTTTTTTTCTTTTTTGAAAGGTTGGATTTTATTTAGCTAGAAAATATTAGAGTTACAGGTTAGTGCTATCGTAATCACAGCATAAAAGCAGACAATTACAAGTAGAAGTACAACTCTAGTCTTCAATCCGAACCATACGTCGAAACGGGCAAGCCCTGGAACCATCAAGCCGTTGTTGTTGCGCTGCAATCCCACCTTCAAGTGTGGATACTCCTTCTAAACCGGATATGCAAAGACCCACGAACTAGTAACCTTGAACCTACACCAGTGTAGACACCATACAACTTCATGATGCCAAGACCAAATAGTCTTACTGGTGGATACACTCAAAAGTGCATCATTTTTTTTGAACCGATGACTGAAGAGAAATTCACCCCTGACCACCCAATTTGAACCATATCCGATAGAAAAAACATCAACCATGAAAAGCAAGAACCAGAGTAACCGCCAACATGAGATAGTTGGTTAAGGGAGAAGCACCACCAAAGACAACTAACTAGATTCTCCCCTTTAACATGGTAGCTGCGAGTCAATGCAGTCATTCCTTATGCGAGCCTTGGCTGTCGC
>JAJJMA010005183.1:0-15225 GCA_023529015.1 Papaver nudicaule
CATTTTCTGCTACTATTTTAAGAAATCTATCAATTGGTAGGAATTACCTTTTAACATCTGAAGTGACTGTTGTTTCTATGCTGGGGTTTGTATCTTCATCAACAACTTTAGGCTCTGATGGAGATATACCATAGAGAAATGGTGATAGAAGTGGATCTGGTGGAGAATCAAATGTGTTTCCCCTCATGTGTGAATTTGCCCCAAGAAATAAAGTCAATTCTCGCAATTCTTTCCCAACCATTGGTAAGTTGTTACTAGTACATGACCCTGATCTTTGAGATTTTCGCCTTCGCTGTAATAAACAGTATGCTCAAATTGTTTAGACATAAGCTACTGTTTTACTGAAGCTCATTTACTATCATAATCAGCTAGTGAATCACCGCACCTTTAGCATATGAGAATGTTGGGTTATAAAATGTCCAATAATATCCTTGCCGAGATTTTCTGCACACAATGGGCATACCTGCAAAGACCAACACGGAGATTTAATCAAACCATTTAAGTTTTGAACCATATTGAGAAAACATCAAACCGTGTAGAAACCTTGTTAATATGGCTGTGATTTACACTCATGTGCTTCTGGTTCCTTGGTATGGCCCTAGCCTAATACCAAAACTCTACCAATGGTTACAAGAATAACATTCAGCTGTGTAGGTAGGACTAGAAGCTACTTAGAAAATACGACAAGAGCTGTATCCAATCAAGTATACTCAGTTTACCGGGAAGACCTCAATATATCATAAGCATGCTTTGTTCGTTTGATATGAACTGCCTATGTTAATAATGAAAGGAAGCCAGAATATAATGGGGCAATTCTTGTCTTACTCTCTTACGAACTAAGTCACTCTTTGAACATTGACAAACTTAATAATCATAAGTTCACTACAGATATTACCATGTCTGTTTCTACTAGGTCCTAACTCTTGAGCTTTCTTAAGCAATTAAGGAACTACTAACGTGAACCAGGACGACACCAATCATGAGTACTAGCACTAAATGCTACCAGACTGGATTTATGACCAACCAAACCGACTGCAAATCAGCTAAGAGTCTAGAATACAAAGCCTATACAAAGTGAAATAAGCTTATCACTAAAACAAGCTATTTCTTGACAAAATTGAGTCCCAAAAACAAAACAAAGATGGAATTAAACATTATACATACTGAATTTTTCACGTCAAAGCAATGTTCTTCCTGAAGATGTGTACAAAGCATGGGAACTTCAATTTCAACGTAACAAAAAGGGCAAGGGAAACAAGACTGGGCATCTTCCTCTACATCAGAACCAACCATTCCCAAATTGTTCTCTGTTCAACATCAAAATCACTAAGCATCAGTACAAGCCCTTGTTAAATAAATAAACAATCTACTGATTTTAACATATGAATTACACAATTTTACACAAAACCCTATAGATCTCAGAAAGAAACAACAAAAGTAAGAAAAAGGAACCACCTTTCTGAACGAAAAAGAGCTAATTCACAAAAACCCACAAAAAATCCAACAAAAAATAAATCAAAATCAGATATTCTTCATCAGATGAGGAATTGACTAAAGTCACCAGAAGTAGAGAGAGAGAGAGGGGTATACCAGAGTGGAATCTTGAGGATTGCATAGCAGTAAGGTGTTGAGTAGAAGAGTGTACCCTAGAAGCCCAGAAATCAACATCCATGATCTTTGTATGTATTTTATTACTCTTTCACCGTCGAGAATGAGTTTGGTTCCCGGCAAGAAGATGTAAATCTTCCGGTGAAAGTATGTAAAGTTGAAGGGAGAGATGGAGACAGAAACTTCTACCACTGGCCTGGCGTATTATTTAAAGACAAAAGAGTTGAGCTGACACACTTCTGACACACTGGGTACAGCTGAAGCTTCTATTGTGTACAACAAATGTGCGTACAGCAACTTTTATAGCAGCTACGTGTCGCTAAATAATTACATACTTGTTTAAAGCGGAGCCCACTGATACATGAGTACGTTTGTTTTAACAAAAATGATTTATACCCCGCGGGTTGGATCCCGCGGGTTACACACACAAAAAGTGTGTGAGAGAGAGCAGCGGGTCCCACCAACCCGCAAAGCCCAACCCCCTGCTTTCCAGGGGTGGCGGGTTGGTGGGGCCCGCTGCTCTCTCTCACATATCTAGTGTTTGTGTAACCCGCGGGTATATATATCAGTTCTGTTGTTTTAAAATAGTTGGCCAATAATAGAGAGCCATGTAAGGGTGCTTGATTAATAGAGAGCCAAGAGGCAGGGTTGCTCATGTGACGTCAAAGTGACACGTTGTAGTGCTGATCAATACTCAGAAAGAAATTATGAAATGGAAAATTGAGAAATCCCATTGAATTCCCAAATTTGAGTCTCGTGGGAGAATTGAGAAACCCAACTTTAGTTGGTGGAATATGTTCATAGGATTTTCTGTCATCTTCTCTCGATGTAAAAACACTGCGAAATATTTAATACATATACTTGCTTTCAATTTATTATGATGATCATTATGATTATTAAGCCTACTAGATTTGTGCCCGTGCTACGCACCGGGCATTTTTTACTTCTGTTTTGTTGCATTGTCTAATAGTGGTTCGGTTCTTTGACCTGATGCAATTATGACATTTGTTCCGGTTTCGTCTTTGACATGCAATTCTAGTTTGTACTTTACTGCTAGTTTTGTAATTGTTTTCCCGCAGCTTTCGCGCCACTTTCCTTCGTCTAGCCAGACTTGCCTTTTATTGAATTTAGACATGCCATGTAAAACCATGTTGACATGAATATGTTTGTTTTTAGTCCAGCTTGGCAAATCCAATTTGGTATGGTTTTGACACCAAATGGAGAATGGTGGTGCTGATGTAAGTGTACTCGTGGTAAACAATCCAGCCGCAATAAAACCAGAGGTTATTATAGAATTTAAAACATTACTGAATTCACAAGTTTCTCTATTCCACCAGTATATACTCCAGTACCTCCAGCCCCGTGGCAATACCAGTATGTTACACTCCAATGCCTCCCTTAAGTAAACTACATCATATATAGACTCCAGTACCTCCCATTCTCCTGGCAACGCCATTATCTTACACTTCAATTCTTTTCAATCCCATAACCAAGCCATTCATATATAGACTCAAGTATACCTCCCATTTCCATGACAATACCATAGTTTTACATTCTAATGCATTTTATTCCCGTAACCAAGCCATCATCATATACTCATGTATCTCTTGTACCTCTGACCACTTTGCATATTGTTGTGCCTCTCGTTCATGTTGCTAAACCACCTGCATATACTCCACCTAATAACATCAGTACATCCTACTCCCGTAACTAAGCCACCATGCACCATATACTCATGTATCTCTTGTACCACCAACCACCATTATATATTGTTGTGCCTCCACCTCATGTTGTCAAGTCCCCTTCATATGATTGTTCAACTATATAACACTACACAATGCCTCCTACTCCTATAATCAAGCCGCCATCATATACTCATGTACCCTCTATACTTCCAACGACCATTCTATAGTGTTGTGCCTCCCACTCATGTCGTTAATACACATGCATATGCTCCTTTAACTCATGTAACATTCTAATGCCTTCTATTCCCGTAGCCAAGCCACCATCATGTAGTCATGTATCTCTTGTACCTCCAGCGTACCATTTTATACTGTTGTGCCTCTCATGTCGTTAAGTCACGTTCATATGCTCTTTTACCTTATATGGCCATCTTGAACCATTACAATGCTAGCTAGCTAGATATATCTCCTTCAACAGCACATTAATCTATCACCATATAACCATCTCATTATTTAGACATGTTCTTTGCTATCTTTAATCCTTAGACAGTAACATATTCCAACGTTTTAGACGCAAAACACTTCCCCATCTACACTTATCTTATTTAGTAATTTGAATCCAAGTAAATAATTTTCATATGCAATAAAAATATTTATCATACATACTCCTGCTTAAGGTTGCTGCAATTCTATCAAGAAAATTATACCGATGGGTTCATAATAAGGTTTTTGCAAAAGAGACTTTGCCTGGAACATCTCACAGTCTTTGTTTTAGGTAGGTCTTCCATTCCCTGTCACATTCTAAGTGACCTATATATCAAAAAATACACAAATGCCCAGCCATTCGGCCTAAAAGGTTAGATGGCATACATTTAGCAGTAACCTTATGAAAGAAACAATTAACCATATGCCTATGTTATTACGAATTACAGTAACTTACTCTTTTTTTCTTAACCGTATGAAAAGCAGTTGGATTTAGGGGATACTTATTCGTTCTCCTTTCGAGTTAGAGTAGGAAATTGTGTTGTTGATTGCTAAGGAAAAGTAGCCATTATTGATAATGACCTTGAGAACGTATCGTCCTCTGGAACTGTGTCATCATTGACTTTAAAATCAACTGTTCCTCCTTTTAATTTAGTTTTTCCCTCGTTTTGTGAAGCCCGCTTATTTTCTTGCGGATTTTGTAGATAGAACTATGCATATATAGTTCAACGTCAGAAATTCATTGTGTGGTCGTCGTGTGTTGTACACGCTCTCTATCACTATCTCAGTGCGCTCGTGTCTATGATGAAAAAATATATACTACAAAGATAATATATGGAACCGTTTTACGCTCGAACCTGAAATAGGGAAATTCAGAGGTAAAAAATAAAAGACTAAATTAAGCAACCCAATAAAGCCATGAAGATAAGAAATTTTAAGGGAAATGAATTTGAGTAAAATATTGAAGAGTTGAGATATTAACATTAGAAGTTCCCTTGGTTACTTATAGTTGTGTAACTCTACAGAAGAAACCTGCATGAAGAAAAATGAAAGTAGTCAAGACTATAATTCCCATAGCTACAGAAAGATTATATATTTTTTTGGAATCCTCTCTTGCAATGCCATTTCCCGCATTTGATAGCACAACAGCAAGTTCATGTTCTAAATAAAAAACTGTTCTCACACTTTATTTCTCTCCAGGTTAAGAACCAAAAAATAAGAAGTGAAGAAATAATTATTAGCAAATTTGTACGATAGCCATAACATCCAAGTGAACCACATCAAACGACGGCCAATATTCACACTCTTCAACATCGCAGTATACACAATAGTTAGCAGTTTCTACACAATTAGCCCATGTTATCCAAGGTAAGTGGGAGACAAAGGCAAAAACAAAACAATCAACTTAAATTCTTATTCCATGTACTACATATTTCAGTGATGTGAGATTACTGGTTCACTAAGTACATGTACTAAATACTCCATATCAACATATACCAAATTGGCAAAGGCGAGGTTTCTTCGATACTTTTTCTTCTCCAGATTAATTAAGACTTGAGTTCATCTTTGACCGTGCGAAAGAAAATAATGCCTCAATTTAGGTGAGGTGGAAAGACCGTGGTAGTGGATATAGGTCACTGTGTAGGTGATTGGTACTTTCTGCATCATGTTGGAGTTCGATGTAATCTCAATATTCACAACCTGGCGAAGAACAATGAGAACCCAGAGAGCATTGTAGCCTTTGCTGATTCATGCAAAATTTAAGATGATAAATATATTATATACTACGCATATATAACCTTAACACTTTAGACGGTCTAATGATCTAAGGTGACCTATGGCACGAATCCATTCTTTCTTGTATACGGGAACTCTAGTCTTTATTGGAACAATTTCGACACAAACAACCTTAATATAACCTGAGTTTGGAAACTGATCTATTTGCCTTTTTGTACTCCATGGATTTCTTGCCCTTTATCCTATCTTTATAGTTAGCACCCTGCCTATTCATTCTGATATCATCGACCACCTCAATAGCCTTGAGATTTCCACAACACGATTCCTGTCATAACTCTTGGGCATGTTCCTCTTTCTCTAATCCTTTGACATATCCTTTTAATGCAAACATCTATATGCTTTGGTCCATTTTACCTTTCGTGGGTTCCTCTTCATCTTGGAGTTCTTGTAGCATTGGATCTGCAAATGAAAGATCGTAGCGTTATTGCACACAAACTGGATACCATGGTCTGGATAGATAATAAAGGAAAAAAAGCCACTGTGTCAAAATTTTTATGAAGAAAACTGATATTCTTCTTTAGTTTCCTTTCACTTAAAATCAATATATAAATCAGCGAAACCTTCTCTTGTACGTAATTCTCTTGTAAGCATTGAAAGTTAAGACTAATATTTGAAGATATCATTAACCTAAAGATTGGTTTTAAAGATATAGCTAACTCAACTTATGGAAAACATGTTAAGCCGTACATGAAAACAATAAACCTAACACCAAAACTGATTCCCTGCAAAAGCTCGAATTATGGCTAAGCATTCCACAATTTTCTAACCCAATAAGCCGTCTCCTTGCACCTCAATTGTATTGCATATTAATTTTTTTTTTGAGACATGAAAGCTGGTCACCATTAAAACTCACCATCGTATTGTCTGTCTTGCTTGTTGACGATGAACTGTGCTACTTTTGTATTGTCCGCGAATCTACATATAACTTCAGTTCTATCTATAATTAACCTTGAGCTAAATTAAGTAGATTAGGTTGTAAAACGTGAGATGGAAGAAGCAATTAACGGTGGTTAATGCAATTAACGATGGGACGAAGGCACCTAACTAACGAAGTTTGTTATTATTAATATAGGTGTACGTCACTAACGTGGGTGATATTTTTAAAAAGTGTAAACATGGTGTAAGAGTTTTTAAACCAATCATAAAAGGTCAAGTATCCTCTTTAGAATGCCTGGACCATAGAAGCCCTTTCTCGACCAATAAGAATTGTGGTATTATCACTGTGTGACGTGGGAGCTTTTATCACTTAGGCTTTTAAATCTTTAGATTTGGGGGAAAAGTGAAGGAAGTATGCGTCCCACTTCATCCTAAAATGATAATTCAGTCTATACATTATGTAGACTATTAAGGGCCTAAAAAAAAAAAAAAAGATTATAAACGTTGCTATTTTAAGGGTGATGGCGTTTTCATTAGGGGCAAACACTAAAGACCAAACTAGGGTTATAATGAAGTAAAAATGTCATCCCATATGAAATAAATTTTTGTAAATACAAAACAATCTTGATTAGTAGAGATTAATGATATGATTAGTTGTTAACTCAATTTGATTAGCAAATTTTTGGAGGGAAAATTAGTGACATATCATGTTTAGGAAAAAAATTTGTATAATTATTATTGTTGAGAGAGAGAGGAAAGTGAAGAAAAAGAGGTTTTGGAGGGAGGGAAAAAAGAGAGTGCTCATCAAAAATGGGTGATTTGGGAACTCAAATCGATGTGGGTGAGGCTTCAAACGGTAGAGATCAACCTCAAGCTAGTCTCAACACGAATGAAATGAAAATGATGATATTGCATGATCCAAAAAGTTTAAATGATGAAGAACAAAAATCTCTTGCTTATGAAGACCCTATGGAGGGAAAAGAAGAGCAAAAACACTCACATGATGAATCCACATATGAAGACAATGAGGTATGCTTTTTAAAATGCCATTTTCTTGTGTTGAATTAAGGGGAATACAAAAACTATTGAATCCCAGGACGAACAATCGTCAAGCAATATGTCAAAACTATGACGATATATGTGAAATTGTCATGGAACACATTACGACCTTGCCGAGTCTGTGTAAAAACACACTCAGAGATGATAACTCGTCATGGTGCAGCAATAACCTTGACGGGTTTTTAGCATGGAAAGGGTACATACCTTGCAGTTTTATGAAGTCGTCGGGGTTTTAGGTAAAAGCTTGACGATTTTTAGTAACAGAAAACCATTATTCTGGTTGAAAAACTCAGTAAATCGGCAAGGTAGTCAGTAGAACATATGACGACACAACCTTACTATTAACAAATCGTCATGCATGTGTATCAAAACTATGACGCTTTCTTCTGTTACATTTCCAACAATTGTTTGGTTTGCAGGACTCTAATGACGATGGAGTGATAATTCATCATCACGGTTTTAAATGAGCTAGGTGCGACAAAGGATTCATGAATGAAGAAATCTTTCCTAACCAAAAAAGATGGAATTGCCCATGGGATTCGGATGAGGATATGGATCTTGTGGAGAGCTTTATTTCTGTCTATCATGAACGACCCAAAGAAAGTGAAGCAAATATACAAAGGACGCACCTCGAATACTAGACTTCGCAATTGGGTTCAGTTGGCTAATAGATTCCCCCACATCAAGTCGGATATCCGAGAGCATTATATAGTCCTTGGAATAGTCCAAGATATGCTGGAGGACGGTTTTACTCCGCAGCACTTGGTGAGTAGCTCGACATGGTTTCGGGATAGTATTTCATCACTAGATATATACATGCGCACTAACTTAATTTGTGTTAATTACAGGTCACACAATTTGTGTACGCTTGGGATGACCGTAATGGCGATAGAGTGTTCGAGTATCACGAACACAATAGGTTGTTAAAGAAAGCAGCTCCTAAGTTCATTGCGGGAGTGTTAATTGATGAAGAAGACTTGGCTTACTAGCTATTATGTAATCGTTGTTAACCACTTTTTTGAATACTAGAGAGGGAATTTTTTTTTGTGAACTGATATGGTAAATCATCATGGTTTATGCCTAAACCGTGCCGACATTAAGGAATCTGTATGTTAAGAAGTGAACATCACTGTACTTGTGTATTAATCGTCATGGTTTAATTTATTACCTTGACGACTGACTGTGTAATTTCCAAAAAATATGACCGTTGCGGTCTTGTTCTATAAAAAGAAACCAATCTCCAACACAATTTACCTCAAACTTTTCTTCTTCTCATTGTTCCAAAATACAAAAACAAGTTTCTTGTTCGTTTGAAGGTGAGAAATGGCCGGATATGGTGATGGAGTATGGCAAGAGAGCGAGGATGTAGAGGTTGTCAAATCATTCATTAGGGCATTCATTGAAAGACGATATGAAATTTACTCTGTGTTTTGGAAGAGGGTTAAGGAATTATTAGAACAACACTACGGCAATTATAATCGGCGCAAATGGACACATCTTGCTTTCCGCTTCGAACGTATCAAAAGGGATATCATCGGGTATCTCAAGATTGTGGAAATCGTTGACGGACACTATCCTCAATCTTCTCGCAAATTCAAGGTGAGTAGTTATCTAGTTTCTTAAAATTTGCTAAGGAAATTTTGTGTTTGTTTAACTAACATGTCACTCATTGACCCCTAAAAAGAAAGAATCAATGCCCTATGGGAAATTCGTAATGGTGAACGTGCGTGGATTTTCGGGAAGTGTTTGAAAGTGTTGAACAAACGTTCTCCAAGGTTCATGTCCGATTATATTATGTACGAATTGAGCGACGACGCATACTAGGTGGTGTTCTTTAGAAAATAAATGATGTAATGTGTTTTCCTACTAGAAATGTAATGATGTAATGTGGTTTTCTACCTTATGTTAATGAAATAAACCATTTTGGAAATTAAATCGTCATGAAAATTACATATGTATTGCTAAATCGTCAAAGAAAACCATTTTTAAAAACAATCGTTACTGCTTTTGGAAAATGTCGGCATGCTTTTTAATTAGCTTGACGATTTATTCATTGGAGAAAATTGGATAACAAAGTTGCTGAACTAATCGTCAAGTTATCCAACCAGACCATGACGACATTGGATCTCCAAAAACATGGTCCCTGTCCAAATTTTAGGGAAAATCGTCGTGGTTTTTAATATTACCTTGACGATTTATACATTGGAAAAAATTGGATAACAAAATTGCTGAACTAATCGTCAAGTTATCCAACCAGACCATGACGACATTGGATCTCCAAAAACATGGTCCATGTCCAAATTTTAGGGAAAATCGTCGTGGTTTTTAATATTACCTTGACGATTTATTCATTGGAAAAAATTGGATAACGAAGTTGCTGAACTAATCGTCAAGTTATCCAACCAGACCATGACGACATTGGATCTCCAAACACATGGTCCCTGTCCAAATTTTAGGGAAAATCGTAATGGTTTTAGGCAAAATCTGTGACGATAAGTTACGAAAAGATACAAATCGTCAAGAAATTTGTCCTTACCTTGACGAGTTGTAATTAATAATTTGAGCAATGATCAAGGAACCACCAATATTATTCAAAACGAAATGAGATGCATTACATAAAAACTAATAAAAATCAAAGTATTACATAGTTAACCCATATTAGGACGTGCATAATTCCAATTGATCTTACATGAAGACACTTACTATTTATTATAACAATTATTAAGAAAAGTGTTAAGGAGACGGTAATGTTGTTCGAATTCGAAGTTCTTTCCTTTCCATCGAGCTCATTCCTTCAATGTCCTAACCAGAATTTCATCATCGGTATCAGCCTTAAAAATATCTCGGATCAATCTCCCCAAGTGCATAAATTCGTCGACGTTTTAGTGTATTATACTCCATTGCGCCGACAACCCATTTACATATCGTTCAAATTGGGTACATTGTTCGTCGAAGGCTTCTTTAACGTAACTCCACAATAGTCCCCAATTGACCCCAAAACGACTCCGTTTTACTTCAGCCGGTTTTGGATAGTACAACATGAGATATCTACAAAAACAATGATCTTCACGCCACGTAAATGGAGCACAACTTGGTTTCTTTCGTGTTGATCGAGGAGGAGATAATGGTTTTTGAGACGCAGGGTAATCATAATAGTATTCATTAACTATTTTCTCAGTGAAGCTCCGATATTGATATCTGCGAGGAGGAGATGCCGGGGGAGGACTATCTTGAATATATTGTGTTGATGGAGTTCGCTTTGCGGTTTTTGATGATGCACTTGACATTGTAGAAGTGAAAAAAACCAAAAATAAACTAGATTGATTGGGATGATCTGTTTATCCCACCTTCTTCGGTACTTTCTTGTATACACCCAAGTTGTCTCATGAATCTCGATGGGGCATGCATTGTGTGTCCAAGGGGTTGAAACAAGGGGCCATCGTATTTACACATTGTCGCCCTTGGTTTAATGAAACCCTTCTCCCTATCCTCTCTGTAGGGGTCAAAGACTACATCACTTACCTTTATGTTGTCCAACCTCTCTCGGACCGTTAGAAGCCAACCTTTCTTGCCCCTTTCTTGATCCCCAATGAAGATATACCTGTGCACTCTCGGTATTCTCGGTTTCCAATCGTCGTTGATTTTCCAATTCCCATTGCCTTCCATCAATTTCGGGTATATCCACACCTATGCAAACATCAATGAAACATATGTATATATATAAATCGATGATGTTATCTAGTATTTGACACTTAAAAGTAAAAAACAAAATGCTTAATTACCTGCAATAAAGATGTGTTGCCATTGAGTTGGGAGGTGTGGCTTATTGAAGCCTTCCTGAGCTCGGTGTTTAGGTGTGAGACAACTGCGGTTTCCCACGAATACTCTGCCATTTCATCCAAAGGATCCAATAGCTGCAAGAAGTTCGCATTCACCCTGTTCCCGGCAGAAGAGGGAAATATACAAATGGCTAAGACTTATAACAGATAAGCCGTTGCCGAAGCTTTGACTTCCTTCTCATCCAAAAGCCCCCCTTTCTCTTTTTCTTTTGCAAGGGTTCCTATATACCTTTTCCTCAATTTCACAAGGTTGATCTCCCTCTTTTTTTTTTGGTTTTTGGATCCTTCATGAAGAAATAGTAAATTTCCGCAGGAGTCCAATTAAACAAGTTCTTGCACAATTCATCAATCTTGGTAAAATCGAGTCTCAGGGTGTACCCATCGCTGGTGGACTTCCCGTCAATTGAGAGTTCTAGAACCTGTTTAGCATCGTCGAGAATGATCTCCATCTCCCCGAATGTAAACAACATGGTGTCTCTTTCTGCATAATACCTCTCGCAAAATGCCGAAACAGTCTCTACGTCATAGTTCACAACCTAATTCTCTACAGCACCATACAAACCAGAAGCTTTAACAATTTTTTTCACCCCCTCACATTCCTTTTCAAAATCCCATTTACTCATATTAAAATAATTCGTTTGGCGCCTAAAAAGACGTGTGACATTCTTATGATCCTGAAAGATGGAAACATAATGAGATATATTCACATCTAACCTAAGATATTAACACAATGAAACACAAAAGAAATTGACATTAACATTACCAAGGTGGAGTAGATGGTACAAGCCCACGAATCCTTGTAATCAAATAGAACTTTTCCACCATCCGCGGGTAACCCATGAGGTCCTCCCTCTAGCATGAGGTATGGTGCGGGAAGGTGCGCACCACTCTCCCTCGGTTTCTTCTTCACCTTGCCCTTACCCTCAACGACATTACCATTACCCTCATTATCTTTAGGATGTTCAACTTGAACGACATTACCATTACCCTCGTTATCTTCCGCAAGATCTTCTTCTTCTTCTTCTTCTTCTTCTTCTTCTTCTTCTTCACCCTCTTTGGTGGCTTCATCCTCACCTACCTTGTCACCTTCATCATCAACATCATTGTCACGTTGATTTAGTTCGGGTTGAATATCATCACCACCGTCATGATGGTTACCATCGGGTTCGGGGATAGAAGAAAGAGTGGGATACATCGTGGACGATAAAACCGCTACATCTTGTTTGGTAAGTGTTAGGGAATTGTTCGGTCAAACCCACTAGCGTTGGTATGTCAAGATGGTTGTCAGTTTTAGGTGTCAAAACACAATTCTTGATTTAGCCTACTAGAGTTTAGATTTTGGAATTGGGATATAGACTAAGTAGTAGAGACCTTGAAGACGAAGACTGTGAATACAAAGAAGACATCAATTATACTTCATCGACAAAAAGGTTAGTAGGACTTATGACTTTTATGGAAATTCTTCTATTCTACTTACTCTATCTTTCGAAATAGTCAGCTACTTTAGTAGAGATATTAATAGCGATTGAGATCGTGTTCTTGTCTACATGACCATGTGTTATGTTGGTATTTGTTCCCACGAATACTAAGGTTACAAGAATACATGAGATAGATTCGATACCATTTGTCCATTGCAATGGTTTACTTGCAAATCACTTGTTGGATATGGGTGAATCTAAAGGAGTACTCTTGAGCAAGAGTCCAGTGGATTATAGCTGAGGGCGTACAACACGTCTAAGTACTGGCCCAGCCCAGAACTTCCAGCGGATCCAGTTAAACCCTAATTCTGAGTAACGACGGTTCCCAGACCGGTTCGTGAACAGTGACTCTGGATTTTACTCCTGAGTTCCAAAACATCAATTTGTACACGTACATGTACGTGAACCTCAGATTCGATGTATTGGGTCGTAATTCATAAGGACGGTTTGCGAACCGGCCAAGGTGAATATTCTCTAAGATTTTCACACGGGTTAAACTCTGACTCCTTTATCTCTTAGTTGGACTTGGTTATCACGAAATATCTTCTGTGGTTCATCTAACGATTCTCAATGTGTCAATATGATAAAGATTATCTCTGGTATGTTGGATATCAATCTTGAAGTGTTTGTGAGCTAACAAAACACTTGGCAGATAAATGATAAAGATTTTCACTTGAGATAAATCTAGGTTTCTTTGTGTGCAAGTTAAGTAATGGGTTCGTTTTACTCGGGCACTTACTAAATAGAGTGCTATAAATAGAGGTTTCTAGAACGAAAACACAAGCATCAAGCATACGTGAAGTTTCTCTGTGGAATTGATCGTAAAATCTTTTCACTTCGGTGAATGCTTGTTGTGGTATAGTCATCCTCTATTAGGTAGCGGTTCCTCTGTGGGATTTACCTAACGACTATAAAGACTTCTCTTGAGAGTTGGGAAGCACATGTAGGAGATTGAGACCTTAGTGGTTGAAATCGGAGTAACCTGTAACCTTGGTAACCTGATCACGTTCTTGTCTATTCTACGGTCCTTCTCTTCTGATATAAGGTCATTCAAGAACTGATACGTTACACACAGGATTGAAAGGAAGCAACGCATGGCTGCACTCGGTGTTGTAAGACCTAGTTGGCTCCAGTTGTATAAGTTTCTTAAGTGATTCTTTTTACAACTGAGGTAGAGACAAGTTGGGCATAGTTTACTCGGTTTACTTGTCAGCCCCCGCTTGTAAGTAGATTTCCGTATGAACTGGAGCAATCCGAAGGAAGTCACTTTGTGTATGTCAAACTGATAGAGGACAGTTCAAACATACAGTTGGTAATTGAGGTTGTAAAGCCGGAATTATTGACACAAGACTTTAACAGCGGTTAAAGCAACTCCTAGGCCTGTAAAGGACGTCAGCTAGGGGAATCAAGTGCGTGACGATCTGTGGGGGATCTAGAGACGTAATGAGTGCGACAGTAGCCAGTTCGCTTGGAGGGTGGAATTGGTCTCTGCTACATCCCAGACCGAAGTCTTATAGTAGGATAGTGTTTGTAGACAGTTTGTACTGTGCAGTGTTCAATCTGGACGAGGTCCCGAGGTTTTTCTACAGGTCGTAATTTCCTCGTTAAAAAAATCTATGGTGATGCTGCCATTCGTCCTTCATTGGCTTCTTGTGTGCTTTACTTTCCGCATTATATTCTCTGATTATATAATTAAAGCAAACACAAGAAGTACGTTATTACTAAACCTAATCGTTGTCCCCAATCCATCCATTGGATTTACCAAGACCCTGTCTTGCGTTGGACTGATCACTTGTGATCCAAACTCAGGTTATACAGATTTGGATATTGATTTTTGAGATCGTCCAGATCTGACCATAAGAATCACGAGCCCAAACGAAAAGTTGGTAGTATTTCGGTACCCCTGCTTTTTCAATTGGTATCAGAGCCGGTGAACACATAAAATATGTAACTGTCTGTGTTTATCGCGGCTTGTGAGTTATGAAACAAAGCATAAGAGCTTGTAACGTACCATTAAATTTTGATGGCATAAACTACCTATGGTGGAAGACTGCAATGAAATCGTTTTTGCAAGCCCGAGATTTCAAAACTTGGGTTTATGTCAAAACAGGATATACACCACCGACTATTCAAGTTGACGGTGTATCTGTCCCCAAAGACATAGCGGCTTATGATGACGTGGAAACTCTCGCCGCCAAACAAAACTATGATGGGCTTAATGCTATCATTCATGCAGTAACACCTGATCTTTTCCATCACATGGCCACATGTGAAACCTCCCATGAGGCTTGGAATAGATTAAGGACCGTATTCGAAGGGAATGCAGCAGAAAAAGAAGTTAGACTTCAGAATCTCATGTCTGACTGGGAAAACCTTCGAATGCTTGAGGATGATACCTTTGAG
>JAJJMA010005200.1:0-12339 GCA_023529015.1 Papaver nudicaule
TTCCTTAATAAATCCTCCAACACTTAATCCTGGGCTTCTTTAATAAGTCGTGCTGGGGATTTCCTTAATAAATCCGCCAACACTCAATCCTGGGCTTCTTTAATAAGCCGTGCTGGGGATTTCCTTAATAAATCCGCCAACACTTAATCCTGGGCTTCTTTAATAAGCCGTGCTGGGGATTTCCTTAATAAATCCGCCGACACTTAATCCTGGGCTTCTTTAATAAGCCGTGCTGGGGATTTCCTTAATAAATCCGCCAACACTTAATCCTGGGCTTCTTTGATAAGTCGTGCTGGGGATTTCCTTAATAAATCCGCCAACACTTAATCCTGGGCTATACTTGTGTAGCGTGCACGTGCGCTGGTTTTAAAATATAGGGTACAAACATAAACAACTAGTAGAACAATGAGATTAGAAAAGAGGAGAATTCGTATTCCATTAGAACATTCACAATAAACACTAAAACCCATGTTATAGTTATATTTAGCATCCAAAACCATGAAAAACCAATCACTATCGCACCTGATATGTCTTATATAAGATAGTATTTCTAGGATTTGCCATCAAATTTAGCAGGGTTAATAGCATATACTGGGATGCTAGCATTTAATCTGGTTGTTAAAGAACGCAAGCATGTCACACGTCTGTTAATGAAAGTAGGTGAAAGGCGCGTCTCACCATGGAGCGTATGGTTAGTTTGCGTTTGACTAAAAGCGCAATCATTTATACCAAAATATACACCTGACTACCAGAGTATTTTAAGGTTGTGTGCGTCTATATGGGGTGCAAACCCTAACTGGACTTCTTGATTAAGCGCATTAAACACTTGCGTTTCTCTTCAGACGCAAATCCTAAATGCCTTTTGTTATCCTTTTGCATCCTCCCACTGCGATTGAACACCAGAAACCCATTTCCAAATGTCATATATGGTATATGATTTCATATTTGACCCCCTCTATGATTGTGGATGCTCTTAGTGTATACAAATAGGTAAACCCTCTATTTGTAGACTAACATAACATACGAAAATGAAAATGGTATTGATTGTAAATAATGGCATGTAACAATTACTAGCCCATAGACATATACAATAATGGGAGTTAAAGAATAGAAAAGAAGTGGAAAGGTGGTGGTATGTTAGTGGGGGTGAAAATCCACCATGTGCACGCATTTAATATGAAACATTCGCTCTTGGATGACATAACTATTTGCCTCGTTAGAACCCTGCCAGGGAAACTCAAAGGGAAAAACCTAGACGAAGCAAAAAGATTGTAACACTTGAGCTTAAATTGGATGATCGCACAAAATTTTCTTCTTTTTTAAAACTGCGTTAGGCAAACCACTTGGAATAAATCCCGTGAGTCCGCGTCAGGAATACCACGTGGGAAAAAAACTAAGCAAAGGAAAAGAGCACAACAAACGTCAACCTGCTCGGTAATAGTGTTGGATACGCATATATGCTTCCTCTTTAAAACTTTGCCCGGGAAAAACCCAAAAAGGATAAACCCAGAACGAAGGAAAAAGAATGTGAACATCATATGACTCGCATGCTCATTAAAACCTTAAAAAGGAAAACCCAACAAGACAAAACCTTGACTAAGGAAAAAGAGTACATCACGTTTAAATTCAACTGTAAATCCTTGCACGTTATACTACTTCTTAAAACTTGTACACCTTGCATTTAGATCCTAAATTCTTCGCATACCAATTTCAAAAAGCCGTTTTAACTTCAGACATGAAAACACAAAAGGTTTCATGTAATCTTATTGTTTTTCACTGAATTAAATTTTAAAATGTTAAAGTATAACGTGCAATACAAAAGTTAGAACCAAGATTATGCATATATTATATTCTACTTTTAAACCATAAAGTAATACATGTCTACGTGAAAGATAAATCACCTTTCACTCTAAAGGATCTTAATAATGGTGTTAATTTTTAGCTGAGAATTATATATTCATGAGTATTAAATACTTTGGTATATACAAACAAGTTTATGCCAGCATACTCCTGAACATCAGCTCGAAAAAAATATTTCAATTTCAATAAGATTTTTTATTTTTATTCAACCGTGGATTTTAACGCTACCAAGGGTTCTTTCAAGAATCAATAAAAAAAAAAGGGCACCTAAAGAAGTTAGAAGATGCTCTCATAAATTCATCTTGATTTTGACCTTTTATCAAGGATTGTTTACAGATTTCTCCTATTTAAAGTGGTGATTATAACAAATATTTTAAACCTGATGTAATTCACAAGGTTTGGTGGCTACCTATATTAAAAACTTGATTCCTCAGGGGATTCAGTTGCATTCATCAATCATATATATCAATTATGTTAACTCTCTTGTGATTTATCTCGAAAACCATCCCGTTATATTCAGTCCTCATAAATTACGGTGTATGTCGGATTCAAATGTTGTGCATTTCGAGAGATTTCGGTGTAATTTAGTTTGGATAATATGCCCACCAATCAGGATGTTGGTTATTCCTCTACATAGGGGTATACAACCACGATTGTATAAATGAATAATCTACATAGGTTTATGATCTTACAAATTTCTCCAAGCATGCATATTCAATAAAAGTTTCACAGACTGGTACCAGCGCCTTTTTAGGGGAGTTACTATATCCTCATCTATATTATAAGTGCGAATGGTGTTTTTGCCATTGGAAGACATCCGTATTTCGGAGAGTCAAGTGGTAACTGAGATTAAATCTATCAAATGGAGTTGGTAGCCCACTCCATTTTCCATATATAGTTTGACACTCCCCTCACACTTATTTATGTACATGGCAAAATTATTTGAAGCCATTTTTTTTTTTATTGATCGGCATGTTGATACTAATTTTCCCATATCATACGTACATAAAGTTTTAAGATTAATGGCGGTTATCGGCTAAGCGTTATCCAGGATCCTCGTCCCCGTTCGTATCCAATGAATGGAACAACGATCTTAAGGACTCATCAGAAACTCTAAGACAGTGGATAATGTTAAAAGCGAACTAAGCAAGGCGGATCCACAACGAAGTGTTTCATCTCCATATGATTAAATCATACTCATCATACAAATTCATATCATAGTAATACAAATATTTTTGGTGATTATCTAGTTCGATTCAATACAGCTTGGGAGTGATATTGAGTAATCTATTCTTCTGATTCCAGAAGGTATTTTGACTATAGTATCTCCCCTTGTGATTTTGTCGACCCCTCCTCAATTGGTGAGAAGGAGTATTTATAGCAATCAGGTGAAGTGATTCCTCTTTGCTATCCTTCGTTTCTTCTGCTGCTTTGATGGTCTTTAGCGACAGCTGGCTTCTATACACCACCCATATAGTGCAATCTTGTGTTGACACCTCTCAGTTGATATATATCTTTGTTATGTGAATCCCTTGATGTTCTCGATGTCCTAATTCTTATCCGTTAAGCTGCTTTATACCGCTATCTAATCCAGCCATGTATTGACGCGTGCCCCTAGCCTTTTGTATCCCTATAAGGTGCTGATGTGACTTCTTGGAAGGTGTCTCGAGTCGTTGGTGTCTTCCCTCGTTATTTTGGTTACCGCGGTAACCTACTTCGGAGTGATCTCATACTCCGCTTAACCTTCTCTGCCGTGTCTTCTTACCTCTGGTTGAGGTTTATTGGATAGCGATATTTATGCATTAACAGTTTGCCCCTTTTCTTGTGGTTTATTTTAATAATCCTTCAAGAAAACCTGTATTATAGTTCCTTCTATTTTTCTCTCTGTTGAGGCTGTATGTTTTCTTCGTATTTCATACCACGTTCGTCTAAGTGTCATAGTATCACGAGATATATGTCCGTCTTCTTCTTGTTGCCGTCTGTTCTGGCAAGTGCGTTTTAATTCGCTTCGTTGGTGAATGCATCTGTCTCCTCTGTGTGTCAGTAGGTGTGTCTACTGACTTCGTATCAGTAACTTCGTTGATCATGAGATCTTCCCCTTAGTGTTTATATCAGTAGGTGTGTCTGTTAGGGCATTGTCCGGTCAAACCCACTAGCGTTGGTATGTCAAGCTAGTTGTCAGTTTTAGGTGTCAAAATTCAATTCTTGATTTAGCCTACTAGAGTTTAGATTTCGGAAATGGGATATAGACAGAGTAGTAGAGACCTTGAAGACGAAGACTGTGAAGACAAAGAAGACATCAATTATTCTTCATCGACAAAAGGTTAGTAGGAGTTATGACTTTATGGATATTCTTCTATTTCTACTTTCTCTATTCTTTCGAAATATAGTCGACTACTTTAGTAGTAATGTAGCGATTGAGATCGTGTTCTTGTGTAACATGGCTTTATGTCATGACCAGTATTTGATCCCACGAATACTGTGAATCAAGAATGCATGAGATAGATTCGACGCCATGTGTCCATTACAATGGTTTGCTTGCAAACTGTTATGTTGGATATGGATGAATCTAAGGAGTACTCTTGAGCAAAGAGTCTGTGGATCACAGCTGAGGACGTTCTCACGTCTAAGTTCTGGCTCAGCCCAGTCCTTCCAGCGGAATCCAAATTTGACCTAATTTGACTGCGGACGGTTCCCGAACCGGTTTGCGTACCTGGAGCTGAAAATCTCCTGTGTCCTATTTGTTCACGTACCGGTACGTGAACCTGACACGGAGAAGTTCCTGGTAAGTCAAATTACGTGTTATTCTTTTAGAATTTCACTCTGAGTCAAATTCCAACTCCTTTATCTCTTAGATGGACTTGTGTGAAACATAAATACCTTTTGTGTTCCATCTAACGATCCTCAATGAGTCAATAAGATAAGATTATCTCTGGTCTGTTGGATTCCTATCTTGAAGTGTTTTAGAGCCAACAAAACACTTGGCAGATAAATCTAAAAAGGAATTTCAATTGAGATTAATCTGTATTACTTGGTTGGCAAGTTTAGGGTTTCCTTAACTTGTGGGACAAGTAATTGATTGCTTAATTCCAAAGCAACCTATCTTATTGAGTGCTATAAATAGAGGTGTCTACGGACAAATACCGCAAGCATCAAGCACACGTGAAGGTCCTCAGGGAAGGTAGCGTAAACTCTTTTCACTTCGGTGAAAGCTTGTTGTGGTATAGTCATCCTCTATAGGTTGCAGCTCCTCTGGGAACTCCCTACGACTATAAAAGACTTCCTTAGAGAGTTGGGAAGCACAGGTAGGAGATTGAAACCATCTTTGGTTGAAATCGGATTAACCTGTAACCTTGGTAACCTGATCACGTTCTTGTCTATTCTAAAGTCCGTCTCTTCTGATATACGGCTATTCAAGAACTGATACGTTACTCAACAAGGTTTTGAAAGGTAGCAACGCACGGCTGAACTCGGTGTTGTAAGACCTAGTTGGCTCCAGTTATATAAGTTACTTAAGTGGTTCTTCCTGTATAACTGAGGTAGATACAGATTGGGCATTGCGAAGTTGGTTTGCGTGTCAGCCCCGATTTGTGAAGTAGATTTCCGTATGACCTGGATTTGACAATCCGAAGGAAGTCATCTTTGTTTATGGTAAACTGATAGAGGACAGTTACACCATAAGTCAACAGTTTTGGTTTAAAACCCAGTATTGCTGACAAAAGCCTTTGGCATCGGTCAAAGCAACTCCTAGGCCTGTAAAGGACGTCAGCTAGGGGAATCAAGTGCGTGACGATCTGTGGGGGATCCAGAGACGTAAGGAAGGCGACAGTAGCCAATTCGCTTGGAGGGCTTGAGTTGGTCTCTGCTACATCCCAGACCGAAGTCTTATAGTAGGCTAGCGTTTGTAGTCAGTTTGTACTGGGCGGTGTTCAAAACTGGACGAGGTCCCGAGGTTTTTCTGCAAGGCAGTTTCCTCGTTAAAAAACGTTTGGTGTCTTGTGTGCTTTTACTTTCCGCATTATAACTCTGATTTATAATTAAAGCACCAAGTAGTACGTTATTACCTAACTGTCGAGATTACTCCAGTTAGAGGTTTGGATATTGATTTTTGAGATCGTCCAGACTTTACCATAAGACTCACGAGCCAAAACGAAAAGTTGGTAGTATTTCGGTACCCCTTCTTTTTCAGTGTCTACTGTCTTTGTATCAATAACCTTGTTGATCATGAGATCTTCCCCTTAGTGTCTATATCAGTAGGTGTGTCTACTGTCTTTGTATCACTAACCTTGTTGATCATGAGATCTTCCCTTTAGTGTCTATATCAGTAGGTGTGTCTACTGTCTTTGTATCAGTAACCTTGTTGATCATGAGATCTTCCCCTTAGTGTCTAAATCAGTAGGTGTGTCTACTGTCTTTGTATCAGTAACCTTGTTGATCACGAGATCTTCCCCTTAGTGTGTACTATTTCAGGCATTCCAAACTTCTTGGGTTAAGCATTATCTTTCAACCATCCTTGGCCAGGGGATGATTTAGGACATTAACCCGGGAGAAGGATTCTCCCGCTAGAGGCGACGTTCGAGTTATCTCTATCATTAGGATTCTTACGTATCGCCTCATACATATTAATGAGGATCCTAGAGATGACCTGTGATCAGCAGGTATGCTCCTGTCATGACAATTGTTCTGTTGCACTTAGGCTGCTGGCAATTGTATCATTGCACTTACATCGCTGTTACTTTTTGAAATAATTTTTCTAACTCCACTTTTACTCGTTATCTGATTGTCATATCATCCTCCATTGGGAAGCGTGAGGCTTCTAAGTTTCCATGCTGATCATCTTTCTTTGCTGAGAAGGTCTCTATTACCTACGTGTCTTCTTTGTTGCTAAGCGATAGCTGTTACTTTCTTTCATGTCGCTCGGGTTCTCGCTCCTTCGGTGTGAACCAAGTTTGGTTCTGGAATCCTTTGGTGGTGATGTAACTATAGTGTTTTCCCCTCTTTGCCTTTTGGGAGCGACCTGCTGGAGCTGCCTATAAGCAAAGGTCTTCCCTCGATAGTGGAACCCTGCGCTGTCGTGGATGTCAACATCCACTCTCTTCTGTATGCTCGTTGCGGTAAGTTAGTGCAGTTCTTCGGGTATCTTATATTGGCTTCGGAAGCTTCCCCGTAATCAATTTGCGCTTCTTCTCAGAACATTCCCTTGGTCACATCCGTTGTACTGGTAGATTTGTTGCCCCTTGCTTGGTCGCGATTCCCCAAGCATTGTTTCCCTTTCCTTATTTTTGTCAGGATCTTCATTTATCGGCTTTTTTCTGCGCTCCTTTGTTGGTGTTTCGTCTCTTGGTTGTAACCAAGCCTCCGTCATCTCTTAATTATTTTGTTGTAGCTATATCTTCGGAAGTGCCTCACCCCTTAGTTGTTGATGTATCTTCTTCGTTGCTTCTTCCCTTGGTTGTAACTGTGTCTTCTTCGGTGCTTCATCCCTTGGATGTAATTGCGTCGTCTTCGGTGCTTCGTTCCTTGGTTGTAACTGCGTCTTCTTCTGATAAGGATTATAAGCTAACTGGCTGGTGATTCATTAAATGCTTATTACGTGGTGTATGCTGGTAGTGGTTGGTTATTTGTCGTGAAAGTGAACAGTAGTGGGAAGAATTTGAAAAGTGTGTAACTGCTTTATCGGGTAATGGGAGATGTTTTTAATGGGTGCGAGAATCAAGGAAACCCTAATGTGGTTATCTTATTTCCTAGATTGTAACGTCTGCAGTATTTAAAGCAAGTAATTGGATGGCAATAGGAGTTCTTCAATGAAAGACTAGTCTTCACCGAATGTCTCGTGACGTTTTCCGTGTAACTAAGTAAGAAAAAATAAAAAATTTCTAGAGAAATGGCGGACAGGGGAAAAGCGCCCATGGATTATGAAAGAAATAGCATAAGAGAACAGGTTCGAATGATAATGGATATGGAGGCTAATCTTGTAGGTGGTGGTTCTTCTAGAAAGGAAAGTAATCCGGATAAGGTGATTCGTCTCTTCGACCATCTCATAAAGAGTGATGAAAAAAGGAGAGAACGGAGAATGAGAGAAGACGGTGGTTCTCCGTATGATTGCCGCATGGTTGAGACAAGATCCTTTTTTCGCCGTCATAGTGAGGAAATCTTGTTGATGCTAGGAGAGGATGTTGTTTCTTCTGATGATGAAATATCTGTCAAGGTTGAAGTAAAGGAGGAGTTCAGTGATGCTGAACAGACTGTTGCCAACTTTGCTCATGTTCTGCCGGTTGATGATCCTGTGGTGGATGGTGTTGGTCCTGCTCCGGCGGTTAATGCTCATGTGGTGAATGCTGCTGCTTTTGCCCCGGCTGTTCCTGCTGATGCTCCAATTATTGATTTGGAAATGCTTGATGGTCTTAACGAAGACCGTGGTACTGTGGCTGCCCGACTCTGTGGCAGACGTAGGAATAGGGGGAATTGATGTAATTTTTTTTTTTTTTGAACATGGTTTTCTTCTTCGGTCGTCTTCCTTTTTGTTGTGTTCTTCAATATTTCAAATGCTACTCCGGTCCCCTCGTATTTCCACTTCTCCGTATACTGTGGGGAATCTTAGTTGTTGATGACAGGGTGAGACTTCTCCCCCCAACTCCTGAATCTATTTTTTTCCCAATATCGCTTGATATGGTGATGCTGTTCTGACGATGCAAAATTTGGTAAAGGTTGTCACTGGACCTATGTCTACTTGTAATATGATTTCTCCTTTAGGTGGCGTGATTGTTCCACATGAATCGTGGATGATCGTTGTTGGGTAATCTAGTTGTTCATCTCGAAACCACATCTGTAGGAACCGCTTGTAAAATATGAATATTATAGGTGATTCCTTCGTTAACTAGCACCTTCGTAGTATTCATCCCGTGGATAGGCAGGGTGATGAATAAGGGCCCATTGTTCACCTGTGCCTGCTGACCCTCCCTTGCTTCTTCGCTTCTTGGTTTAGATAGGTAAACTTCGCTTTTGTTATTTTCTTGGGAGTTGTTGTCGTTTCTTTGTTGCTCTTCGGGCTTTGGTGAAGATGAGATGTACTAGCCGAATTCTCCTCGACCTATGTATCTTTCTATTGTATTCCGAAGGTGTTTGCAATTATCGGTGGTGTGCCCCCGTGTTTGGTGATATTCGCAGTAATCTTTGTGGTTGCTTGTTTCTTTTCTCTGTTTTCCCCTGGTAGTCGGGTAAATGAAATCCTTCATACCTTCTTCCCTCCTCAATATCTCTGATGGTTGTAGAATCAGATCTGAATATAGTATCTCTTGATATTTTCCCATGCTTCTACTATCTGACGGGGTTGTTCTCTGCCTGAGTCTTTTCTCTAATTGATGACTTTCCACGACGCGCTTTTTTGTTCTGGCTTGGCAGTCTTCGTTATTTGTCGTCTGGGAAGTTTCGCTTTCGTGGTCCTTTTCGCTGTCCTTCCTTTGGATTATCCGAAGTTCCCCTTCCTGAGTGTGCGTGTTGGTCCTTAGTTCCATTGTCAGTAGAGTGGCTCGTTTCAGGTCGTACTTATAACATCGTATCTCCAACTCCTCGGTCCGCAGTTATTCCTTTTGAACCTCCTTCGCGCTACTTCGTGGGCTTTCTTCGTTATCTTCGTCCGTATCCCCGCCTCCGTAGTTCAATATATTCAGGATGTTTTCTTTGTTCTGTCGCTTCAAAGCCAGAGTTGATAGTTGACCTATGATTCTTTGATTAGCATCTGTCGTGCTTATTTCTTCGTCTTTGCTTATTTGCCTCGGCTGTTCTCGGGCTACTTCGTTCACACCCTTAATCATCCTCAGCGCAGTTTCCATCTAAATGGGGTATGGTGCCGCTCTGGTGCTTTCCGCAGTTTCTTCACTACCCTCGTGCTCCGAAGGAATCCTGGCTAGTCTCCCAAGTGTCGGCTCGCCAATCTTCTAGTTTTTGTCTTGCTTTATCGTCTTTTAGAGCTTACAGCGTTCTTCCCCACATGGAGTATGTAAAAGAGAAAATTACCTCGTAGCTTTGTACGTGGTTGTTGTTAGTGACATATTTTTCGCGCCCTGAGAGCTAGTTAAACGTATTTTGGGGCCCGATATTACTGAGTTTGCCGATGTAGGTGTTCCCCAAACGTTCATATGGTCGTATGTCGTATGACCGTCAAATCCGCAAAGGGTGGGACTTATGCAATGGAGATTTGGCTTGGCCAATATCTTCGTTTGCTACAAACCTTGATCTCCTAAGCGTTCTTCAGGTAAAGATCGTTTAGATTGATTCTGGAGTCATTAGCATATGGGCAGCATTTTGGCTCAGATCTGAGTTTTTTGTGCCGCGACTTTTGTTTTGTTTTCCAGAGAATACAAAGGTAGAAGATAATGCGGATGAGTGGAATGCTCGTGGGAAAATACTAAAGAGTATAAAGATCTTACTTAGTAGAAAATTGGTTTTTGTATGTGTAATGCTAAGATGGCTATTTGTTATTTTACACCTAATTTTTCAACGCAAATTCTCTAGTTTTAACCCTTAAAAACCATTGGGGTCTTTGGAAAATCTTTGTAAAAAAATGCCGAGTGAAAATGAGCAGAATCAAAACAAGTATTGAAAAATATGTTGCTGAAATTTCCCAAGGACACTGGTCCCTCCTTCTAGCGCCAAACTGTTGATACTAATTTTCCCATATCATACGTACATAAAGTTTTAAGATTAATGACGGTTATCTGCTAAGCGTTATCCAGGATCCTTGTCCCCGTTCGTATCCAATGAGGACTCATCAGAAACTCTAAGACAGTGGATAATGTTAAAAGCAAACTAAGCAAGGCAGATCCACAACAAAGTGTTTCATCTCCATATCATTAAATCATACTCATCATACAAATTCATATCATAGTAATACAGATCTTTTTGGTGATTATCTAGTTCGATTCAATACAGCTTGGGAGTGATACTGAGTAATTTATTCTTCTGATTCCAGAAGGTATTTTGACTATAGTATCTCCCCTTGTGATTTTGCCTCCTCAATTGGTGAGAAGGAATATTTGTAGCAATCAGGTGAAGTGATTCCTCTTTGCTATCCTTCGTTTCTTCTGCTGCTTTGATGGTCTTTAGCGACAGCTGGCTTCTGCACACCGCCCATATAGTGCAATCCTATGTTGACACCTCTCAGTTGATATATATCTGCGTTATGTGAATCCCTTGATGTTCTCGATGTCCTAATTCTTATTCGTTAAGCTGCTTTATACCGCTGTCTGATCCAGCCATGTATTGACGCGTGCCCCTAGCTGCTGATGTGACTTCTTGGAAGGTGTCTCGAGTCGGTGGTGTCTTCCCTCGTTCTTTTGGTTACCGCGGTAACCTACTTCGGAGTGATCTCATACTCCGCTTCACCTTCTCTGCCGTGTCTTCTTACCACTGGTTGAGGTTTATTGGATAGCGATATTTATGCATTAACACGGCCGTTTCTTGGTCAAGAGTGAAAATTGCCCCGAATCAAGCCCTAAAAGTTTAAAATGTCCAACACCATTACTCCTCTCTGCTTCGGTCATCAATATAGGTTTAGTTCTGATTCACTTCTGCAATCCAGCACTCGCAAATTTTATGTTTTCGACAAACAAAAAGTTTGGGATCCAACAAACACTCAATGATTTAAGTATCAATGCAAAATCAATGAGAAAATAAGCAAATGGATGGAGATTGGAGATTAGCTTATTCATCATCTTAGGATTGTTCTTATTTGTTACATTAAATTTTCTGGATATATGGGAGTATCGATTTGATTAGCTTTGATGTTTTTTTCTGACAAAGTTTCAAATTGATTTTCCTTCTCTAATCATAGGATTTCTTGCTTTTGGATACACAAAACCATTATCATCGACGACCCCAGGTAGTAACAACCACATCTTATTATATTACTAAGGGTAAGTGAGTTGTTGAATCCTCTATCACGACATTTAATTATGGAGCAAACTATGAGAATTGTGTACGGGTTAATTCTTAATTCCAGGTTTATTGTATCACAGGCTAATTCTTAATTTTAGAGGAGAAAAAAAAATGGTCTCTCTATATGCTAGATTGGATTTGTATTGAGCAACTCTTTCTCTTAGTTGATGTAAAGTTTTGATTGTTGAATCATCAAGCGAATTCCCTACCCGCAGAAAAGTAAGAGTAAGAAGTTGCTCCATGTTTTGTTTGGGTTTAATGGAATAGGTTAATCATCGTATTAGGTTTAATTATAAAGTTGATCTAGATGTAAACAATTGAAGGATTATTTTATTATCATTTTTAGGGTTTTTGTGATGTTGATCGGTGGTACTTGCGACATGTTAGTTTGGTTTTTTGATGTCGTCTACCATGTATCATTTGTATGGATTTTTTTTTATTAGCAAATCTTTTTGGTATTTTTCACTTTTTTTTTTACTTGAACTGTTATATTTTTAAGGGAAACAAGTTTGGTTGATGGGTATGGATACTCTGCCTAATGCG
>JAJJMA010005211.1:0-13671 GCA_023529015.1 Papaver nudicaule
TAATTTAAATTCTATGTTCAAATTCAACGATTCCTGTCCAGGTGAAGCCCCAAACTGAGATGATGTTGTCTTTAGTCTCTTTGGAGCACTGAAACACTTATTTTGCATTGTTTCTTCCCTTGTCAGTTGATCAAAAACTGATCGGATGCCATTAGTACTCTGACCTTCGTATTCCTATGTGAATGGTAGTCGGAACCCTGATAGAGATGGCCTAGGTTACAGCCGTTTTAAATAACATCGCGAGTTCCATTATTATCGTGTACAGTTTACTTAGAAGTTTTTTTTTATTTTTTTTTTTTTTTTTTTTGGTACAAAAGTTTACTTAGAAGTTAATCTCTATCTAAGGAAGGAAATATCCTAGCCAAATTCTTAACCCGCACGAAAGGTAACAGGACTAATTGAATGGCCACCAATCCTTGGGATATCGAGGCACAACCCAAACCGTAAACCCCAGCATACGTATATATGGAACAATAATGGTTTCCTTGCGTGGCTGGTTTGCTGAGTTGGCTCGTCTGTGGACCCAACAACGCCGATTTCTGATTGGCTTAAAAATCCGTGGTGGGGCCTCGAGCTCTAATATTCGAGCTTTGTACAACTTTCGCTGTGAGGCCGGGAAAAAGTATTGCTATTATTGTATTGATGATTAATATTAATTAATGTTCAATTTTCTGTTTGGATCCTCTGGAAATTCAATGCAAAATCCAAGTGTGGTAGTTCAAAATTTTTGTTTTCTGGCTAATAAACGTTACAGCAATGTTTAGAATGGTATCTGTTTCGCATACCAACATATGATGAACTACCCAACTTTTTATTTTTATGTTCTCTTAATAAGTACCGTCCAGTTACAAATATGCATGAGGTGACGCTGACAAGTGATAGAACAGGAGCAACCTGCGTTCTTTTTCTTATCTCTATGTCAGGGCATTTCTAGCTAGTTCTCCTTTTATTCTGCTGAAAATTTATTTTACTCCATTATGTTGGCAAATTTAGCTATGTCATTAATTATTTAAAATTCTCTTAAATTCGATCGGTAGACTATCATACTTGAGATAATCAAAATTTGGAGTTTGATAATATATTGAGACAATTACTCGCCTTTCGGAAACAACAGAAAACTAACAACACACATATAGATGCTGAGTTTCATGCACTGAATAAATATATGAAATCATCAAGAAGAGGTTATACATTGATCACTAAATAAATATATGAAATCATCAAGAAGAGGTTATCTCATGGAAAATCTCGACATTGACGTCTTAGAAAACATACTTTTTCTCCTACCTTTTGGGGCAGCTTCACAGGCTGAACGAGTGTGCAAGTCATGGAAAACTATCGGGGATAGTAGACGTCATAACGAGGTGGGTTTCCTGGTGAGCACCCTGGCCCATACCATGTTTCCCCGAAATCTTTAAGCGAAACATAGCTGTTTGCATGAGGAATTGCCTCAACATATGAGCATTCAATACCATTATCATTCCCAAGTTTGCTCAAAGTTCGAGTTTTAGGGTCATAACAATACAGATCACCTCCGCACAACAATAGTACTTCATTGCTTTTTGTAATGGCAAATGGCTCGGAAAAACGTCCACACTCTATATTAAACTCCTTGACCCAGTTCCAAGAAGTTTCGCTATAGTAGTCGAGTTTCTGATCATGCTTTTCCATGCCGTGTCTAGTACTATTATTAGTGTTGACATTTTTTCTTTTATATACCCATATGTAAATGTGAGTCATATTGTAGTTCGACTTAACCCAACACAGATTCCCACCCAACAACTTGAGTTCATTACGTCCATGTTCAATTACCTCAGGAGGTGGAAGTGGGAGCTCTCGGAACTTCTCATCTTCCAAATCAAAGGCCGCAACGCCAACGCGTCCTCCAACATCAACAACCCAGTGAAGAACATTGTTAGCAAAAATGCCAGGTCCATATGCACGGAATCTGTAGTCATCTATAGATGTCTTCCTCTCTCTCCACTTGTTGCTTCCAATAGTATATACTTGGACGTGTGGCCGCCTCCAAATACGGCTGTTAATTCTAACAACCTTGTACTCATCAGTTGATTGACAGTAACCAAACCCAGTTGAAACTAGTGCATCAAACTTCCACACCCTGCCAAAACTCTTGAGAAAAATATATTCACCAGTTAGGGAATTGGAAATTGCGAAAGGCTCACTGGGTTGGAGGAACAATTCCTTTTTCTTAAAACAGACCAATCCATTACATGATCCAACCTGTATACCATCAAATTGAAAGGGTTTAAAAGAAAATCTGCAATGTTCCCTCATCACCATGAGTGTCTCAGGAGAGTAGTAATTCTCCCTCTTATTAACATCAATATGATCATATTCTTCTCCGAAGTAGAACTTGAATTTACTTTCTTTGGAGTAATAACCTAGCAAAAGGAAACCCACCTCGTTATGACGTCTTTCATCCAGGATAGTTTTCCATGATTTGCACACTCGTTTAGCCTGTGAAGAAGCTACCCCTAAAGGTAAACGATAAAGTATGTTCCCCAAGACATCATTGTTGAGATTTTCCATGATCGCAGTTTACCGATCAAAATGTTGGTATTAACTGTTCAAAAAGAACGAATGTGGAAGGAAAATATAGGAACGTACGGAGTTGTCTGTTTCAGAGGTGAAGCAGAGAATTTAGGTTATTTGCTGCGATAATAAAACTATGGGCTCTGAAGAGCATGAGCATCTTGATTTATACTATATATATAAGGTAGAAAAAACTAGAACTTGGTTCTGATTAGGAAATTCGTAACCAAATTGAAATAGGAAACAGAGCTAACTTAAAGTTACATTGACAGAGAAAAACTGTCATAGCACCCAGTATCTACTTTGGGTAACGTGAAAATTTAGCAATCGGGGCACAGGTTCCAAAGAAGAAATATTGCGAGACAAAATTCGGAACATCATAGAGAATGTTCTATCTGCATAGTGATTAGGTTCCCCAAGCCGTGTAACATTCCTTCCGACCCAGCAGTCAATTTGTTTGTGCCTGCATTCTGTAAGCACCTGGGTACATATCATAAATAGGACCGCCCTTTTCTTCCATGTAAATTCAGCGTGAAGATGCTGCAGATTTCTTGATTTTGTTAATTTTTCTTGTTGTAAATGCTTAAGATATTCCTACTATTGGCGTGTTGTCATGTACTTGATAAAGCTACAAGTGGAAGCTGTTGCGAATGGAAGAAATGAAATCTGCAACTTTATTACTTTTTCGCTCATGGAACGTGAATTAACATGGCCAGGGTTGCTGAATCATGGAAAATAAACTATGGCCAATGTAAGGGATGTAAGCCAGGCTGAAACTTTGCGCCACTGCTTTTATGTGGTATCCCGTTGTGTTTAGTGTAGCGTTTTTGAGTTGAGCAACCAACAAATAACAAAGGGGAGCTAGTCAAACATAGGCACCATGAAGAACAATAAGAAACGGTACACTCGATTAAGGACGTTTTCTAACTTATGGCTATGTTTTCAATGATGATGATGAGCAACATTTCCAAGCTACGGAATTATCACTTCGTTGAGTAACATGTCTGATATTTCAATTTGATAATGTGAACTCCTGCTTATCTTGAACTGGACGGTACTTATCAATAGAAGTCATACCAGTATAGATAGAAAGTCGGACAGAAAGATATATCACAAATATTAAAAATATGATCATGGTATGCAAAGGCGCTGTGACACTTATTAGCCAAGAAGTGTAGCTCTATGTTGTCAAAGAAGCCCTAGGCGCCCGCAAAGGTGCACGTGGGTAGGCGATACTAAAATAAAACTCATAACATAGAGCACTCTGATAAACATTGAAAGCACAGCTTTGTCAGGGACGATACTAAATAAAATACAGAAATTCGTAGAAAAACAAAATTTTAAACTACCACAATTTGATTTTGCATAGAATTTCCAAAGTATCCAAACAGAAAATTAAACAGTCTGATTAAAAAAGCAAAACATCTAAAAACGGAGGTAGAACCCAATAAACAAATGTGGGCAGTTGATCCATAATTTCGTCTGCGTTAAGAATGGTTGTTTCTTTTAAGCATCTCCAACTTCTACCAACATATAAAGGTGTCTTTTTGAGGAGCTGCTGAGCACTCCGGTCCATACCATGTTTCCCCGAAATCTTTTAGTGAAACATAGCTGTTTGCATGAGGAATTGCTTCAATATATGAAAATCCCATACCATTATCATCCCCAAGTTTGGTCATAGTTTGAGTTTTAGGGTCATAACAATACATATTACCTGCGCACAATAATAGTACTTCATTGCTTTTTGTAATCGCAAATGGCTTGAACCAAGCTTCACACTCTATATTAAACTCCTTGACCCATCCCCATGAATTTTCACTATAGTAGTCGTGTTTCTGATCATGCCCTTCCATGCCATATCCAGTACTAGTGTTGATACATTTTTTTTCATACACCCATATGTCCATGTGAGTGCTGGTCTTCTTCTTAACCCAACACAGATTCCCTCCCAACAACTTGAGTTCATCCTGATGTCCATGTTCAAATATCTCAGGAGGTGGAAGTGGGAGCGATCGGAACTTCTCATCTTCCAAATCAAAGGCGGCAATGCGTCTTCCAACTTCTCCATCAACAATCCAATGAAGAACACTGTTAGCATAAACACCAGGTCCAGGTGCACAAAATCTGTAATTTTCTATAGGTGTTTTCGGGTCTCTCCACTCGTTGCTGCCAACAGTATATACTTGGACGCGTGGCGGGTTCCAAATGCAGGTGTGAATTCTAACAACCTTGTACTCATCAGTTGATTGACAATAACCAAACCCCGTTGAAACTACACAAGGATTCTCAGATACCCTACTGAAGTTCTTAAGTAAAATATATTCACCTGTTAAGGGATTGCAAATTGTGAAAGGCTCATTGGGTTGGATAACAGAATCCCTTTTCTTAAAACAGACCAATCCATTGCATGATCCAACCACGATATCTCTCTGAGGATTTAAAAGCAAATCTGCAATGTTTCATCACCATGATTGTCTCACGAGAGTAGTAATCCTTCATCTTAATAACATCAATATCATCATATTCTTCTCCGAAGTAGAGCTGGATTTTACTTTTTTTGGAGTGATGACCTACCAAAAGGAAACCCACCTCGTTATGGGGTCTTTCATCCAGGATAGTTTTCCATAATTTGCACACACGTTTAGCCTTTGAAGCTGCCCCAAAAGGTAAACGAAAAAGTATCATTTCTAAGACATCATTGTCGAGATTCTTCATGATCGCACTATGCCGAGCAAAACGTTGATGTTTGCTCTCCTTTTATATTTACAGACCTAAGAAACTGAAACCTAATTCCCAAAGTCGGTGTATGAGGATGTGGTAAGGCCCGATATCACGGGCCTGTGTTCAAGCCTGCTGGATTAGACAAGTTGATTGCTGCCAGAATAAAATATATGGGCTCTGAAGAGTATGAGCTGGTATCAGAGCTGTAAGATGTGCGGGCGTGATTGAATCTAGTATTGAACGATGGTTTATTGTTCGGGTGGAGAATTATTTGTGAAGATAGTCTTTCGACTAGTTTTTACACAATGATGGATTTGTGATGTGATTTATAAATCGGAGGTTCTACTTGGCAGAATAAGGATAATTAAGTGATGTGTGATATATCTATATTTCTTGAAGAGTGTTAGTAACCATACACTGTAAAGAATGGTTTACAAAGTTTGAAGAAAGGATGGGATGTGAATTCTCATGTTGAAGCAAACGCTTATAAGTCCAGCAAACGCTTCGAAGTTATGCACGAGATGTGATATATTTATTTTCTTAAATATAAAGTTTTCTTGATGACTTGCGCGTAATCGTTCTCGGAAGCATGTACCACAGTAATATGGGCGTTCACAAGTTATATATTTATTTAGCTAGTATATTGAGTGTAAAGGTGGTAAAAAGTATGTCAGATTGGTGGAGGCTTTTGGGAATCGCTAAAGGATTGAAGCTTGTTAATCACAGTAGAGATGTCTGATGGTTTGTTTCAGATGGACGGTAATGTTGACATGTGCTGGAGTACGATATTAAAGATAATTCTTCCTTCTTAGATTAGAGTTCAAAATGTTGTTAGTTTTCTTGTTAGGTGGAGCTAACATTGATTCTTCTGGATGGTTCTCTTGGAGATCAATGGTGGAGTCTGTGCAGGATTCATTGAAGATGATTGAAAGTTTTCATAGCGTTTCTTACATGTGGTTTCACAAGTGTTCTTTAAGGGAAGATGGTTTGAAGACTATTATCAATGTCATGGTGTTTTGGTCGAAGATATGGTTCTACAAAGATGGAAGTTCGGATGTGAGCTTCAAAGTAATTTTAGTGGTGTATAAAGATGGTGAAAACTTCTTAGAAGATGAAAGTAATTTTCCTATGAAAACGATGTTTTCCTAGTTTAATCTCGTGTTCTTGGTAGACTTCCTTGTTAAGTTTGGATTCCTAGTATAATTAGGAATGAATAGGAAAGGGTATGAGTTTTCTTGTAGGAGGCTGGTTTACTTGGTAACCAAGTTTGTATTCTCTATATATAGGACTAGAATTGTATGTGTAGATGTATCTAACCTGGATGAGTGGTAAACCTTGTGCTTAGGTTATATTCACTACTCTTATACAGAGCGAGAAACTTATGTTATTTTAGAGAGAGAGTGAGGCATAAAAGGGGGCTCTTCTTGAGAGGGGTTTTGGATTATTACATAGATCGAACAACTATAAATTTTTTGTGTTGTGTGCAGCGACGGAACTATGATTTAATGTCATGGGGCTATTTTTGTTACAAAATGGTGGGGTCAGTGTAAAAAAAATGGCGGTCGAAGGCCGCTCGAAAATTTTCGACATTTTTTGCGATGATGTTACATAAAATTGTACTAGTGTTTGCATTCACACCTAAATCTTGAGATTTCTTTATGGATAGTCTTGGAAAATGTCGTCAATGTTATCATAAGTTAAATTTATAATTCAATTCCTGTTGGGGAAGTAAGATAAAAATAAAATTAGGAAGTAGAATTGATGTTATTCAAAATAAAATAAAAATAGAATTTGACATTTTGTTTCGAATGGAGTACATTTATGGACTGTTTCAACATTTGGGATATATTTGGGCTATTTCTGACATTTGGGGTGGCTCAAAAAAGTTTTCTAAGATATTACGCTTGCCAAAAATGGTTTCTTAAGATTTTTTGGGGGCTACAACCACCCTAACTAAATCTGGAAAATCATTACTAGGAAAGCCTAATTATCGAGAAAATAAAATTAGCCACCCCAAATTTAGACAAAATTTGACCCTTAAAAAAATCAAATTTTTATGATAATACACCCAAATTTAATATTTCAGTCCAAAATCCTCCAGTAGAAACTATCAATTAATCCTATATTTAGTTTTATTCTTGCCTTTTAATCCTGTTGACTTAGTCAACAAGATATTTAGTCCTTTTTTTTTAAATTGGCTTCCTGGTTAGTCTCATTATTCCTACTTAGTCCTAGGGTGAACGTCACCTCTTTAAATTGACTTTTCTAAATCCCGTAACTACCCTTTTAATAAAAAAAGGTATATAATTAGGTGATTCTATAAAATTCACACTATTTTTTTGAGATCTAGTTTTAGGAGAGAGAGAAGAAGAAGAAGAAGAAGAAGAAGAAGAAGAAGAAGAAGAGAAAGAAGAAGTTTTAATCATCTAGAGATTTTTCGAACTCCAAAATACGGATCAAGATCCGGTACGTTTAATTCTTTTTTATTTCTTCTTTCTAATTATGTTTTGGAATGTAAATCTTGTTTTTGTTAATATATCCAATGTATCCATGAATGTGGATCTTGTTTTTGAAGGTTTTTTAGATGTAGATCTCGTTTTTAATGTGATTTTTGAATTTAGATTTGTGTTTTGTATGTATATATACAATGTATATATGAATGTTGATCTTGTTTTTGTAGGTTTCTTGGATGTAGATCTGATTGTCTATGTGTTTTGAATGTAGATCTGTTTTTTTTTTTTTGAGTTCTTAGAACTTGAATGTAGATCCTCTTCAAATATGACACTTTTTTGTTGCTCTTGTTGTTTATGGTTCATCTTCAAATATGACACAATTTTACTGCTGTTCATCCTCAAATATGATACAAATACAAGATATTCATATATGACACAAACTTTACAGCTGATTTATGGTTCATATTTGTTTTTTTTGTTCATCTTCGAATATGACACGTTTTCGTTTTGCTGTTTATGGTTCATATTTAAATATGACACAAATTTATGATGTTTTTTATGCAATTCCTTTTGTTTTCATGTTGTTCATCTTCAAATATTACACATTTTTTGTTTTGTTGTTTATGGTTCATCTTCAAATATGACACAATTTTACTGCTGTTCATCCTCAAAAATGACGCAAATACAAGTTGTTTATGGTTCATATTCATATATGACACAAACTTTACTGCTGATATATGGTTCATATTTGTTTTCATGTTGTTCATCTTCAAATATGACACATTTTTTGTTTTGTTTTTTATGATTCATCTTCAAATATGACACATTTTTTGTTTTGCTGTTTATGGTTCATCTTCAAATATGACACAATTTTACTGATGTTCATCCTCAAAAATGGCGCAAATACAAGTTGTTTATGGTTCATATTCATATATGACACAAATTTACTGATGATATACGGTTCATATTTGTTTTCATGTTGTTCATCTTCAAATATGACACATTTTTTGTTTTGTTGTTTATGGTTTATCTTCAAATATGACATAATTTTACTGCTTTTCATCCTCAAATATGACGCAAATACAAGTTGTTTATGGTTCATATTCATATATAACACAAAAGCGGATGAAGAATGCTTGGGAGAGGATGAGAAGACCTATGGTTCATATTCAAATATGACACAATTTTACTGCTGTTCATCCTCAAATATGACGCAAATACAAGCGGTTTATGGTTCATATTCATATATGACACAAAAGCGGATGAAGAATGCTTGGGAGAGGATGAGAAGACCTATGCTTTGCAAAAGGTGTGGATAAAAGGTTCACCATAGCAGAGCTACTTGTAAGCATGTAGAGCAAATTGACTGATAATTTTCTAGTCATGTAACTAGTGTTTTTTTTTTTCTTTTTTTTGCAACACTTCATGTGAATTAGTGAACACGTTTGTAAACTTCATTGAGGAATATGAAATGTTAATATTCATGTTTTTTTTGTTGCCCTTAAGCTTTTTTTTATAACTTTCATTCAGATAGATGAATGAGTGACACGTCATGTGAATCAGTGATTGCCTCGTTAGAGTTCATTGAGGAATATGAACTGTCAATATTTCATGCTTCTTCTACTTGAATATGAATGTAATAGCTGAACTTTATGGAGTTCATTTTGACATATGAAATATACAAAAAGGACTAACTAGGAAGACTTGTTTGACTACAGATTAATGCGATAAGGATATTTTCAAAAAATAAATGACTAACTAGGAAGACTTGTTTTACCAATAAGGATATTTTAGTAATTTGGATATTTTCAAACAATAAAGGACTAACTAGGAAGACTTGTTTCACAAAGGACTAACCAGCTATAAATCGGTGAAAATAGGACTAAACGATTTTTTCCCCAACTATATGTCAAAGTTTCAACAAAATCCTACTATATCCTTTTTTTCCCTTCATTTTTCCCGTTCTTTTTGTTCTGTTTTTGAAGAAATTTTATTCATCTATGTCCAAGGACTCTTTCTTCTAACACGGATTCCAATCTCAGTAATTTTTTCTTTCAAATGGTTCGCTAGTTCCTAACTCCTGACAGGAACTTGACTGGCAAATTCGAATGATGTTTAAAAGAGTAGACGATGGTAATTGTCAGGTGCAGTGCAACTCCTATGAGACTTAAGTAGATGAAAAGGAAATGGTATTGCGGAACACTGACAAAATTTAGTTACTATATTGTGGGGAAACATCAATGGGTATTGCAAAACTATCCATACTAAAACAAATTAACACAAAATACATAGAAAACAAATTTTGAAGTATCAAAATTTTGATCTAGAATTTCCGAAAGATCCAAACAGAAAACAATTAAAGAAAACATTCCAATGATTAAGTAAAGCATCAAACAAAACGGTGGTACAACCCAAGAAAACAAATAAGGGCAATTAGGATCAATGATTTCGTGAGGGTTAAGAATCCATGTTTCTTCTGAGCATACGTGACTTCCATCTTTACGTCGCTGTTAGTTTGAACAGCTGCAGAGCACCCCGGTCCATACCATGTTTCCCCGAAATCTTTCAACGAAACATAGCTATTTGCATGAGGAATTGCCTCAACATATGAGCATCCCATACCATAATAATGACCAAGTTTGTCTATAATTTGAGTTTTAGGGTCATAACAATACAGATCACCTAAGCCCAGCAATACTACTTCATTGCTTTTTGTAATCGCAAATGGCTCGTAAGAAGGTCCATACTTTATATTAAACTCCTTGACCCATCCCCATGAATTTTCACTATAGTAGGCGAGTTTCTGATCATGCTCTTCCATGGCGTATCTAGTACTGTAATTAGTGTTGATAATTTTTTTTTATATACCCATATGTATGTGTGAGTCATATTGAAGTTCCACTTAACCCAACACAGATTCCCTCCCAACAACTTGAGTTCATTATGTTCATGTTCAATTTGCTCAGGAGGTGGAACTGGGAGCTCTCGGAACTTCTCATCTTCCAAATCAAAGGCGACAGCCCGTCTTCCAACATCAACAACCCAATGAAGAACACTGTTAGCAAAGACACCAGGTCCAGGTACCCAGAATCTACAATCATCTATAGATGTTTTCGGGGCTCTCCAATCGTTGCTTCCAATAGTATATACTTGGACGCGTGGCCGCTTCCAAGTATCGCTGTTAATTCTAACAACCTTGTACTCATCAGTTGATTGACAATAACCAAACCCAGCTGAAAGTAGTGCATCAAACTCCCACACCCTGCCGAAATTCTTGAGAAAAATAAACTCGCCTGTTAAGGGATTGCAAATTGCGAAAGGCTCATCGGCTTCAGTACAAGAATCCATTTCTTAAGACAGACCAATCCATTGCATGATCCTACCAGGATATCACTTGGATTGGACTTATTAGCAAATCTGCAATGTTCCATCACCATGAGTGTCTCGCGAGTATAATAATAATTCATCTTATTACCATCAATATGATCATATTCTTCTCCGAAGTAGAGCTGGAGTTTATTTTCGTCGTAGTGATGACCAACAAAAAGGAAACCCACCTCGTTATGACGTTTGCTATCCAGGATACTTTTCCATAGTTTGCACACTCGTTTAGGCTTTGAAGAAGCTACCCCAAAAGGTAAACGAAAAAGTATGTTCTCCAAGACGTCATTGTTGAGATTTTCCATGATCGCACTATTGTGATCAAAACGTTGATATCAACTCTCCTTTTATATATACAGACCTAAGAAACCGAGAACTAATACCAAAGAGTCGGTGTATGAAACTTCTATTCTTAAGGATGCGGTAAGGACTAAGGCCTGACAGCCTTAATTATATCACAGGCCTGCTGAATTGAGTAAAGTCCAACCGGACTTCAGAACCAAGAAAAGGTTCAAAAAACTGAAAGACAAACCGGGCATAATGCAACACAGAAGATCTGCCATTTGCAAGATCACGGAAATCTCACAACATTTTACCACAAGGAAATAAAGTAGGTTTGAGAAGCATGAAACCATGGAAGGCGCCAGGCCCTGATGGGTTCCCACCCGGTTTTTTTCAATCCCATTGGGATATTGTTGGCCCAAAAGTGATCGAGATGGTTCAACAGTTCTTCAGAAGTGGATATCTACTTAAAGAGCTGAATGAAACTAATCGTACATATTAGTCCCAAAGACAAAAAGTCCACACACTCTAGCTAAGTATCGACCCATTGCTCTTTCCAACACGACGTATAAGATTATCTCAAAACTAATGTCGAGAAGAATGAAGAGAGTTACGGAGAAGATAATATCACCTCTCCAAGCTGCATATGTCTCAGGGCGCCAGATGAGTGATAATGTACAACTTGCACAGGAGATTATACATACCATGAAGAATAAAAGTAAGAAATGTCAGCATGGCTTTCTTGCTCTTAAATTGGACATGTCCAAAGCATTCGATAGAGTAGAATGGCATTTTCTGATTGATGTTATGCTACATATGGGTTTCTCTTCTGACTGGTGCCATCTTATAAGGCAATGCCTTAGCACAACCAAGATCAGTGTCGTCTTTAATGGTTCTCCATGTGAAGCTTTCATACCAACCAGGGGTATTCGCCAAGGTGATCCTCTATCACCGTTTCTGTTCATAATTTTAATGGAATCTTTCTCCAGACTGTTAGCCACTGCAGAACAGAACAAGAAGATTCAAAGCATTAAAATTGCTAGGAAAGCTCCACCAGTTTCTCACCTATTCTTTGCAGACGATTGCCTATTATTTGCCAAAGCAGATATACACAATGTAAATAACCTTCTGCAGATCATTCAGTCATTCAGGGAAGCCTCAGGTCAGACTATAAACTTCAGCAAATCCAGAGTGTTCTTCAGCTCAAATCTCCAGCCACAATACACTGCTATGTTAGCTAACAGATTAAATGTTCAGAGAATGAGAGCTTCAGAAAGATATTTGGGAATGGCATTAATACTCGGAAGATGTAAGCACTCTTTCTCTAATCTTATAGATACAGTGGAACATAAACTCACAGTTTGGAGAAGATTAACACTCAATGATGCAGGAAAGGCAGTAATGGTGAAGCATGTGTTGAATGATGTTCCTATGCATTCTATGAGTTGTTTCAGGATGACATATACTACCATAAACAAACTTAACTCCTTGCAAACCCAGTTCTGGTGGGAAGAGAAAAAGGGAGAGGCCTATGCCTAACTTCATGGAGGAAATTGTGCATTGCCAAGCACAAAGGAGGTTTAGGGTTTAGAGATATGAAAACTCTTAATTTTGCATTACTGGCGCGTGCTACTTCGAAGATATGCATGAGTGGGGATAAGCTTTGGGGAAAATCTTTACAGGCTAAATATTTCCCAGGTAATCATCTACTTAATGCTCAACCAAAAAAGAAGATTTCATTGGCTTGGAGGGGTGTTCAGGAGAGTACAGAATTTGTAAAGAGGAATAGCGGTTGGAAAATAGGCACTGGAGATGATATTAAGGTCTGGCAGGATCACTGGATTATTGGTATGGAAATGGGTGTGGACGCCATTGATGTTCTTGTTACCTCTGATTAAAAGGATAGGCTGGACTTACTTGAAGGAAGAACGTCAGACTGGTTTACAACTTTTGATGAATGGGTTGGGTCATTGGAAGACAGGATTTCTAATGCTATCTTGTCAGGTTGGGAAACTAGTAACGAAGGTCCTGGATTGAAGGGTCAATTCAGTGATCTCAAGACTATACTAACGGAGCATGTGAAGAAAATGTCGGAGGAGATGGCAAGCCTTCACAAAGCTGTCATCAATAGGATCATGGTATGCGCAACAGAAACCAACATCGCTGTGACCATACCAATCCGGTTGTCAAATATGCCCGAGGCGCCCACAAAGGTGCACGATTGTAAGGTGAGCGATACTAAAACAAATACATAGACCACTCTGATCAACATAGAAAGCAC
>JAJJMA010005218.1:0-13223 GCA_023529015.1 Papaver nudicaule
GCATACATACATACAACAATCATAAGAGATATAAAGGAGGTAAGAGTTAGAGTTACTTGACAAGATGATTTACTTGGTTCGCCCATAATAAGGACTACATCCAAGGATTCCACTAGTATAAGTATGATTACATCATTCCATTACCTTGCTAATCTTCTATGTTTAGTTTCTTGAATAAGAACCTTCACTTTAGTCTTGGGCTGTAGAGAGCAAGTAGGATACTTTTCCTCTCTCCAGACCAATCCCAAATGTGTCCAACCCCTTTCTCTGTGGGTTAGTTGGCTATTTATAGACCCCTTTACATAGTGGTAAACAGCTAATACAAACAATGTTAGACTGACACTATTTGTCGTGACTCGCCGACACATATATCTCGGCGAGCTCATTTCGTACTCGGTAAACGTAGACGAGAGAATCTTCTTGGAGATAAGGTTGATGACGCATCCCCCACTGAGTCAACCAGTCAACCTGACAATATATCCGTTCTGATTTCTCTTAAATGCTCACCTAATTATCACCTAACTATCACCTAACAATTGGCGATAGGTCTTTCACTCGTTGGCACCTTACTCGCTGGTTCTTTACTCGCTGCTTCTCATATCACTCGCTGGTTCTCCTTTACTCGCTGATCCAGGACATCTCGGCTGAACTTCTTTTGTACAACATCTCATCTAGGATGCTTTTATATGGGATAGGTATTTTCTACCCTCACATTTTGCCTCTTTCATCTCCTAAGACTTCAGTCGCCGGGGATGAAACCATATTGCTCGCCGAAAATACCGCCCCACGTTCTCCACTAGCCTTTTTTCACGCCACACGTCGACTAGCATGCATCAGTTACTCCACTTGTCTTCCATGCGTAGCTTCACTTTACGACTGGTAACCGTTTTCGCCCATTACTTCCATTACTCCACTATAACGCATAACCGTTATCGCCGGTTACTCTTCCCTAAACTCATATAAATACTCGGCTCCACCTATGTTTTCTTCTTTACAAGTTTTTTCTCAAAACCCTAATCTTTCTACTGCTGCATTCGAAACTTTTCATCTTCTTTCTTTCTTCTTTCCATCTCAAGATTTCTTTTACTGCTGTTTCTTCTTTCTTTTCCTTTGCTTCAGATCGATTTCTTCCCCTCTTTACGCTGATTCCTACTGCAGATTCCCTCTTTTCTTCATTTTCCGTCAACAATAACCACCACTCTTCGTCTTCTCCGGCTTACATTTCACCGGGAACCTTCCAATCTTCATCTTTTCCGGCCATCTTTGAGCTGTTCTAATGGCTCCAAAACCCTCCAGATCTAAAGGCACAACCAACAAAACAAAGTCTACTGATCCAAAAGTGCCACACTGGAATACCGATTGGCCTGGCTACTGTGCTCATTTTAAGGTGGAGTATCTCAATCCTAAGATCCATTCCCTGCCTGAGACAAAGAAGGCATCTGATCTACTATCTGTCGACGATCTACTTCGATCCGAGACAAGTAATACCTGGGCTGCTGTCGCCTTTGGTCAGCTGAAGGCTGGGCTGAAGTTTCCTCTTTACAACCCGAACAATACTTTTATCGTTGATCTCCTTGTGGCGATTAACAAAAGTCCCTTCCAGCTAACGGGTAATGCTATCCGAGTGATGAATGAATGGAGCCTGCGCCGAGAGGGAAGAACAAACTATCCCTCACTCGCCGTCATGGAGGCTCACAAGCCTGAGGAATTCACAGTGAAGAAATTTCTTGAACAATATTCTGTGGCTTCCTGCAACAGAAAAACTGATCCCTGGGCTATTCGATTTGCCCCAAAACCTGCTACAGACTTGCTACTCGCCGATGTCGAGATCACAAGCACTAAAGACAAACCATCCGTTCGCCACAGTTCTGAGGGCGACTTTTCCAACCTTCCCTGTCTCGTTGACGGCCCTTGGTTACTCGGTTGGGAGGATAATGAGAAAACCAAAATCCGAGAGTCTTTTTTGCCTGAACATGCCCATCTTGCCAAGCATACCTTCTGGACCGTAGTCTGGCCTGATGCTGACAAATATGCCAAGGATGAGAATGGCAAATTTCTTAGGACGGAAGATAAAGGCTATGTCAAACTTTCGGCTGATGCTGCTGCTGGGACAAAGAGAGGGCGAGAAGATACTACTGTCGCCGGTACTTCCCAGGTAAATATATATCTATATTCTTACTAGAGTTATTTCCGAGTTAGCAAAAGATCCAACTGAAGATCTAGAAACAAGCACTTTAACTTAACCTATTTTAAAAATATATGCAAATATATTTTTAAAATATATATCTATATTTGCCTCTGCTTGTTGCAAGATCTGATAGATGTATCTTTGGTGATATTCAACTTGCAGCGCCCAAAGAAATCTAGGCCATCTCCCGCCGAGGTGGCTGAAGAACTTCGCCAACTAACTGCTAAGAACCTGCCTCCTCCATCAATTCCTTCTTCACCTGTCAAGGAAACCATTCCTATTCAAGAAAATCCAGAGATCATCGGCGACCACTCTATCAAGGATAGCTCCAGCCTGCTCGCCGACCAATCAGCAAAGAATGGTTCCAACAATCCTCCTGCTACTGAAAATGTGGAGGACCTGAATCAAGATTCTGAGTCTTTCCCTAAGAATAATGATCATTTTGACATGGATGTGGATGTACCGCACACATCTGGTGGCCAAGATACCTCCAAACCCTCTTCTTCAAATACTTCAGATGTGTCTGCCCTTGAATCACATCTCGCCGGCTTTGCCGTTCTTGATAAGTTGCCTCGGCATCCCCTTATTCCTCAACCCGCTACAGGTCCAAATATGCTCGCCGAGGCCTTTAGTCAACTCAGTGTGGCGGACAATTGTCCTGATCAACAGTACTTTGGAGTACTGGCGCAGTACAGTCGCCCAGGGTTTGTTCACCACCCAAATTTTTACAAGGCTGCTTCTATGATCCCTTATCAGGAACACTTCCATCTTTTCAACATGGTACGCATTTTTCTTCTCTCCTCTCTTTTTTTACTTCAAAACTGCCATTGAGTCCTGACGCTTATACTTTGTGATTTCAGCACTTTCATCATAGCTTGAGTCTTGCCGCGGCTAATGAGGGTCTTGGTCGTGAGAATATCATCCTCCAGAATCAAATCAACCAACTGAAACAGGACGCTGTGGTGCGCGGCCAAGAAGTTGATAGATTAAAGAGGGAGGCCAGAGACAGAAGCCTGACAGTCACTACTCAACAGGGTAAGTTTTCTTCACATCTCTTTTTTTTTGTTTAGTTAATTTGCTTTTTTATTTGCTTCTTTCGCCGACCCTTAGATTTCCTGCCCTCCAAGGTTGCCATTCCTCCGATGATGATAGGCTTAGGCGAGCTGAATCCGAAATCGAGAGACTTAGTAATAGCAACCTTAAGCAGTGTAGTCAATTATTCACTTTCATTAAGGACCTTAAATGGTGTCGCCGAGAATTGGATCAAGACGTTGATATTATAAGAAATCTCTGTGATACTTATCAAGCTACTCGCTCAGAATTAGGCCAAATGACTAACCAACGTGATGAGGCACTTCGCCGAGAGGAACTTGCCCTCGCTGCCAAGACAGAAGCCGAGACTGGTCATAATCGAGCTTCCTTCCTCTGGAAAGAGGAAAAATCTAGAGCTGATAGGTTGGCTACCCAAATTATCAGCTTGAGCACAGAGAAAGAGACCGCCGAGTTTCAGATTCAGCGCTGGAGAGATATGGCAGAGAGGCGTGAAAAGTTGACGATCGAATTATACAAGCAATGCTCTGACCAACAGCGCCGTATAGAACGAATGTTAGGTCCGTGTGCTAACGAAAACTTTGAGTTCCATATGGCTCAGTTTACGGAAGCACGAGAGGGCATGCGAGAACATGTCCGCAACCTAGAAGGTAGCTTTTTATAGGATTTATTTATAACTTATCCTGCGTACGCTTATTTTCAGTCTTCTTTACCATGTCGTTCTCTTTCTTTGCCTCAGCCACCATTCAGAAGCTAAGGAATGAAGCAGACCAGAATCAAGAGGTCATTAAAGGCTGCCATGAGCTGGAGACCAAAGTCCAGGATCTTTCTGATCAGCTCAAGGAGCATAAACTTTGCCCCAGCAAGATAGAGGAGCTGTCTGAGAAGCTCAAAGAGCATGAATCCTGTGATGGGCAACTCGCCGAGCTAAACAAGCAACTTCTTGACCATGCCTCTTGTGCTGGCAAGATCCAAGATCTGGAGAGCGCCCGAGATGGTTTTCAGATTGAGCTCACCGACGCCCTGGAAGATGTCCAATATTGGGAGAAGCGTCACAAAGATGATGTTATCAGTGCTGCCTTCATCGGCGCTCAGGACTTTGCTTATAAATTCCTGCCTCAGCATAATTTGGAGATTCCCACGGCGTACAAACGTCTCACTCCAGAACAGATCGCCGAGCAAGAGAAGACAAGTGCCAAAGGAAAAGAGGTGCTGATTGTAGAAGAAAATGAAGAAAAAAATGAGGAAGAAAATGAAGAAGAAAATGAAGAAGAAAACTATGAGTCTGAGGACGAAAGCTCAGAAGAGGAGGCTGAAGATAAAATTCCTAAGGGACAGAATCTATCCCTTATTGCTTTTGCTGGAAAGGTTGGATGGCAGACTTCAGGGACGGCGACTGTTAATGCTAGTCAGCCAGTCGTCGAGCCAAGTAAGGAGGTAATTGTTATTGTCGACGAGCAAAGCACAGGTAACCTTGGCGAGCCCAATGCTGCTGGGATTGTTGAGAATGTCTGTCATCCTGATGATAGTGGGACGGGCGACATAAGCGCCGATCTTCTCGGCGACCATGATCAGGACAAGCCTCCTACTCCCAAGAGTCCTTTTGCGGATCCTAGGTGTTAGAGTAATTTTACTTCTGCTTTCTAGATGCTGGGATAGATTGTCGTTTAGTTTTTGTATTCTTCTTATTACCCCTGATCTTCTTGTAGTGAACTATTTCCTTTTGAACGCTGTTTAGGTAAATGTTGCTCTTTTTAATGTTTAATGATATCTGTTTCGCTTTCAATGCGCCATTTTCCTTTGTTATATTGGACATGTTTTCTGCTATCTTGGCTTCAAAGACTTGACCTTGCCTAAGAGTGAATCCCTGTCCCTCGCACGGCCAACAATTTCTGGACCATTGAACTAACAATTTATTAGAGCAGCAGGGTAGACCCCAGCCGTAACCATTACTTGTGCCCGTCGGCGATCTAATATAAGTAGAATGGGTTGCCCTCATAGACTTCAATACACTCCGCCAGGAGTGATGCTATGGCTTAGACGGATTAACACACCAGCGGAACCGCCGATGTGATGCTATAGTGAAAGGGTTCTTATTTCCTTACAAACACTTACAGATCAACAAGTAACACGACTGGTCTTACAACTAGCCTGGGTTGGACTAACCATTGCGATAAGGGCATTCACTCGTCGGCAATAAGCTTTCGGCATAAGAGGTTTTAGCTCTTAGTTGATTTGGGCATTATGCCTTTATTGATGGCATTTGGCCTTAGTACCTGATCAGGGTTTTGTATGGCATTTATTGCCTTGGGCATTTGGCTTTTATAGCCTGTGACTGAGTACTTTGCCTCAGCTGCCATGCTCTTGGTGCTTTAAAATTTTATCACTGCAGTTAGACTACTCAGTGAGTGAAAGTGCAAATGACTCCATGATTTGTTAACGGGGTTCGGCGCATGATAGCAAACCTACGTCCCCGGATCTTATTCGCTGCTATTTTACACAAGCTAATAAGATTTCTTGGGTATTATGCCCGCCCAAGACTTCGGATTTTACATGATATCCCTTAAGGATAGTACTTCTTGAGGAACCTGGCGTTCCAAGGATGCTCGAGTTGCACGCCATGCTCATCAATCAGCACATAAGCTCCCGGTCCAGCCACTCTTTTGACGACATAAGGGCCGTCCCACACAGGTTCCAGCTTCCTGCACCCTTCTCGTTGAGATGGAGGAACTTCTCGGAGAACCAGCTCGCCGGGTGAATATTCTCTTGGAATCACTCGCTTGTTATATTCTCTTGCTAATCGCCGATGATAATTCTCCATGTGAGTAAGGGCGATCAACCGCTGTTCTTCTAAGTCATCAAGCTTGGCTAGGATTAGATCTGTATTCAGATTCTTTTCCCATGCTTCATGCTTTGTAGTGGGCAGAATTACTTCAGATGGGAGTACTGCCTCGGCGCCGAAAGTAAGTAAGAAAGGAGATGCCCCCGTTGCTTCTCGAACCGTAGTTCTATATGACCACAAGACATTGTGTAAATGCTCACACCATGCCTTTTTGTGCTTTTCCAATCTTTTATTTAGTCCCATTCCAATAGTCTTATTGGTGGCTTCTGCTTGGCCATTACTCTGAGGGTATAAGGGAGTTGATTTTCCCAGTTTAACACCGTAATGGGCGAGTAACTTTCTTATGTTGTCGCCGACTAACTCTTTCCCATTATCAGTACATATCTCCGCCGGTACACCAAATCTGCAAAATATGTTCTCCCAGATGAATGTGAATACTTCCTGTCCTGTCTTCTTCCTGATAGCTTTAGCTTCACACCATTTAGTGAAATAATCCGTTGCCACAATGATATATTTCCGTTGTCCGGAACCTGTGGTTAATGGACCAATAATATCAATGCCCCACTTGGCGAAAGGCCAAGGGCTAAGCACAGAGTTTAAAGATGTTGCCGGCGCTTTAATTCTTCTTCCATACAGCTGGCATGGTTTGCATCGCTGAACATATTCCTTTGCATCTCTATTCATCCAAGGCCAGTAATATCCTTGCATTCTGACCTTCAAGGCTAAAGCTCTTTGGCCACCATGATTTCCACAGTCTCCTTCATGAATCTCCTTTAATAATTTATTACCTTCCTCTCTTGATACACATCGCAGAAGTGGTCCAGAAAATGACCGGCGATATAAAATTCCATCTCGGAGTTCATAGTTCTTCGATCGACTGATGATTTGATGAGCCAGGATTTGATTTCCTGGCAAGGTTAAGTGGTCCAAATAGTACTGTATCGGCGATCTCCAATCCGTTTCTGCTGATTCTTCGACATTTGTTGTTAATACTTCCCATTGCCTTGGTGCTGTTACTGATGGCTGCATTACCCTTTCAATAGCTATTGAAGGAACATCTGGGTCCGTCATCATTGAGGAGATAAACGCCAATGCATCGGCGTGCCTGTTATCCTTTCTGCAGATGTGGCGAAACTTGATACCAGTAATCCTCTGGGCATACTCCCTAGCAAGTTTTAGGTACTTCTGCATAGATGGGTCTGCTGTCTGATATCGTCCAGATATTTGTCGAATCACCAGCTGAGAATCACTTGTCAGTCTGACATTGCTAACTTTCATTTCTATGAGTATCCGCATTGCATGAATGACTGCTTCATACTCTGCCTCATTGTTAGTCGCCGGGAATTCTAATCTCAGCGAGTGTACAATCTTTGCTCCCTTTGGCGAGATAAGAACAACTCCAATTCCATTTCCTTCTCTATTTGACGATCCATCTACATAGACCTCCCATCCATCAGGGCTGCACTTCAATAAATCTGGTACTTCACGTTCTTGCTCATCTAAGGAGGATGGGATTTCTTCTATTTCTTCCTCTCCATCAATTGGAAAGTCGGCGAGGAAGTCTGCTATAACCTGAGACCGCTGAGCTGTGCGTATTTCATACTGGACGCCGAACTGCTCAATTTGTTGATTCCACTTGGCGATGCGCCCCACTCGCTGAGAGCTGTGTAAGATAGATTCTATGGGAGTTTTGGTAAGGACCACAATAGGATGGGCATGAAAGTAGGGGCGCAATCGCTGAGATGCGAAAACTAAAGCCAGAATCAACTGCTCTATCTTGGTATAATTCTTCTCTGCTCCTTGCAACGTTCTACTGATATAGTATATAGGTGTTTCTCCACCTTTGGTTCTTACAAGCACTGCACTTATGGCAAAAGGTGTTGCGGCGAGATATACTCTGAGTTCTTCGCCGTGCTCGGGTGGTTGAATTGCTGGGAGAGTGGCGAGATACTTTTTAATGCCTTGAAAGGCAGCTTCATGTGCCTCAGTCCAGTTGAACTTTTCTCCTTTCTTCAATGTCTGGAAAAACAGCTTGCACTTATCAGAGAATCTGGAGATGAATCTATTGAGAGACGCCAAAGTCCCGTTTAGCCGCATAACATCTTTTACAGTAACCGGCGAGGGCATCTCTATAATTGCTTTAACCTTGGCTTGATCAGCTTCCACTCCCTTCTTGGTAACGACATATCCCAAGAACTTTCCTGAAGTCACGCCGAAAACACATTTTGCTGGATTGATTTTGAGCTTAGTAACACGCATATGGTTAAATATTTCTCTTAGATCTTCCACATGAGTTTGCTTCTTCTTACTCTTGACAAGCATGTCGTCGACATAGACTTCCATCGTCTTCCCAATCCATTTCTCAAACATTTTCTGCGCCATTTCTTGATAAGTGGCCCCAGCATTCTTCAGCCCAAACGGCATTCGAGTGTAACAAAATAACCCTTTAGTGGAAAAGAAAGCTGTATGCTTCTGGTCTTCCTCCGCCAAAGGTATTTGGTTATACCCTGAATAACCATCCATAAATGACAGCAACTCGTGCCCTGATGTAGCGTCCACAGTCTGGTCAATACTCGGCAATGGGAAACTATTCTTAGGACAAGCTCTGTTAAGGTCACTGAAATCAATGCAAATCCTGACTCCCTTGTTCTTCTTTGGTACCACAACCATGTTGGCTATCCACTGTGGATATTGCACTGGTCTTATTATACCAGACGCCCTCATTTTGTCGATTTCTGCCTCTACAGCCTCTTTATAAGCCGGTGCCAATTTCCTTATTCTTTGCCTGAATGGTCTGACCTTTGGATCAACGTCAAGCTTGTGACATGCTATCGCCGGATCAATCCCTGGCATCTCGTTCATGCCCCAAGCAAAGACATCCACATACTCCTTGAGTAATGCCTGTAATCTCGCCGACTCGTCTTCGTTTAGCAGGGTACCAATTTTTACCATCTTTGGATCCTTATCATCGCCGATATTGATATCCTTTGTAGGTTCCACCGCCGTGAAATGTAGTTCTGGCTCTCCCATCGGCGATGGTTCCTTTAATTGCTATAAGGTCTTGTCTCCGGGCTTCGCCGAGTCTTCTACTGAATTTACTGAATGCACATATGTGGTTGGGTTGGCGATGAAGTCTAGAATTTCTTGCTCCTTGATCGCTTCCTTGCCGAGCTTCTTTTTCTCAGCCATCTCCACCTTTCGATTTTCTCGCATTTGCACATCTGCTGAATTACACGCCTTGGCCACTGATAGATCTCCAACATACTCGGCGACTCCAAATGGTGTGGGGAACCTTAGGCGTTGATGATAAGTAGAAGGGACTCCTTTTAAACTGTGGAGCCATGGTCTCCCCAGAATTGCAGCATACGGCGAGTCAACATCCACAATGCAGAGAGTAGTATTTAAGTAGTACTCATCACAGATTTTCACTTTTAATTCAATCTCGCCCTTAGGCTTAGATGCGATGCCGTTAAACCCATAAATGTTGTAGGAGGATACCGTCGGCGAGGGTATTTTCTTATCCTTTGCTCTCATCGCCTCAAAGGCAGTGTTAAAGAGGATATCCACAGAACTTCCTGGATCAATAAGCACCTTTGGCAGCCTAAATCCTTCCATCTGAATGGTGAGGACCAGAGGATTATTATGATTCCTTTCTTCTGGTGGGATCTCTTGGGCGGAAAACCCAACACATGCTTTCATCCATTCCTGCAACGGCTCTTGCTTGGCGGCGACACTGCAAATCTCATTTCCCATTCTATCTCTCTTATGAACTCGAGACATAACATTATCATGAAATTCATCCCTAGTAATTTTTGAATGCACAATGGAAAAGCAATCTAACTCCAGCAAATCTCGCTCGACCTTAACCTCATATACATTTGGGGTGTGGACTGGAATGGTTTGAATTGGCTGGACCATGAGAGGAGGTGGCGGTGGTAATTCTAGGAAATCTTGAAATTTCCCCATACGGATGAATCGATGAACTTCTTGTTGTACGCCTGTACAATTCTCAGTTGTATGGCCATGAAACTGGTGGAACTGACAGAATGAATTGGTATTGGCTGGCGGAACCCTTGGGTTTCCTCTGTTGTAAGGATAGCGGATATCATCCCTACAATTTGAACTCTCAATCTGACCAAATGCATCTGTATAAGAAACACGCAACTTAGGCAAAGTAGCATCTTGGAAAGGTTGCTGGTTGCCTCTACCAAACTTTCTGTTATCCCCATTATATCTTCTGTCTCCATTCCCATTTCGCCGATTATCTCTTCCTCCTCGGCCATAGTTTCCTCCCCTGTTATCTTGCTTATCTCGCCCGTCTTGATTTTCTCGCTTCTGGGAATTCCAATGTTGCTCGGCGGTAACCTGCTTTCCTGCCTCGGAGACTACTATCGCCGATGATGGATTCTGCGCCAACCTCTGCTGTTCTGCCTTCAACCACTCTTTCTTAATTTCTTCTTGGTCCTCCGGCGATAAGCTGTTGATCGAGTGAATTTGTTTTGCTCTTTCCTTCTTCTGCCGCAACTCTTCTTCTCTAATTTCTTCAAAACTTAACCATTCATCCTGCATCGCCCTCAAGGTCAGCAGATCCTGTGGCATGTTCCAAAATAACTTCTGGTACAACTGGTCGGTAGTCTCCATAGCGCTAAGAAACGATCTTATTTTCTCCTTTTCTGAAACTTCTGATCCTACCTCGCTACTTGCTTTTCTCCATCTTGTAATAAAAACTTTATAAGTCTCCGAGGGTCTTCTCTTAACATTGAATAATCTTTCCACACCAGGCCGGCCTCTATTATTCTGAATAAAAGCATGCAGGAATCTGCTTTCTAGCTTCTCAAAGGATTTAATTTTTCCTTCTTCTAACCCATCAAACCAGGCTAGGGCTTCGTCCTTCAAAGTAGCAGGGAATGCCATGCACATTATCGGGTCTGATCCTACCCAAGCCGCCATATCTCGCCTATAAGCTTTTGAGTGTTGTGTAGGATCTCCCGTTCCATCATAAATGGAAGTGAATTTAGGTGTAGAATACTTAGGAGACACGAACCCATATGTAATACAATCATGAAAGGGTGTTTTCTGTGCTTCTAAAAGTGCAACCTTATACCTCGATTCCCTCGAGGATCCACTCAACGCTTCCACCTTACTTTTTAGTCGGCGCAAGTCTTCCTTCATTTCCTTGTTAACTTTATGTCGTCGCTTAGAGCTGCTACGATTTTTATCCTTTCCAGGTAAGTCTACCCTTCTACCTCTTTCGTCATACTTCGCCGATGAATCTGACATTTCTGTTGAGCTGGTCCCACTCTTCTCATGTCGGCGGGATGAATGAGTATGAGAATGAGACTCATGGCGAGATGAATGAGTATGGGACCCATGGCGAGATGAATGAGTATGGCGAGTTGAGTGTGAGTGGGACCCCTGACCTTTGTTCTGTGCCGCCATCAATTCTCTATGACTCTGAAGTACTGTTTCCATCTGCAATTGCATTTGCCTCTCGAACTGATTAGCCTGCCTATTGTTAGCCTCAAGGATTTGCCTCAGCAATGTTTCTGTAGTATTTGTGGATCCAGTATTATCTGCTATTACCACTGGGCGAGTTACAGTTGCTCCTGGCACTAATATTGCACCATTTCTACTGGCCGCCTGGGGAGTTTCCGCTACCACCGCTGGAACCTCTTCTACCGCATGAAGTGCTTCTCCGACAACATCCTGTACTAGCTGCTGCTGAATGTTGGCTGCCTGTGTAGTTGCATTCTGAGCTACTCCCCCTGCATTCGATGTTTCCCCAAGGGTGAATCTTCTTCCACCAACCTGCTCACCATGAGCATTTGCTTCTACTGCGCTACTGATTCTTGTTAACATTGGATTAGGCTCGGGCGACCTTTCAGCATTCTCGAAACGGGTGATATCCTCCATGTAAACTTCTTCTTGCCGAGTCATTTGCTGGATAGGTGATCGGCGCGATGAGCTTGCCACATTAGGATCCACTGGTCCTGCTAGTTCCATTGCTCTGCTTCTAGTGTTGCGACCACTGGGGAGTGTCGCTAGTGTAGGAGGAATAGGGTGCCGAGGAGGCCTACCCGCCGGGGCTTTATCACTTCTTCCTCTAGGACCCATTCGCCGAGATACTGTAAAAGAAGACAAACACACTTCCTGACAGTATTGCTCTGTTAGTACTGTGGGTAAATGCCAAATAAGTTAGTTAGATTACTTTTCAGAATATTGATGAATGAAATACAAAAAGAGTAACTTTGTATCACATGACTGGCGGATAATGACCTAAGCATGACAAAAATTGCAAGACAACCTATGTGGCTATGATTTTGAAATCAAAATGGTTGTACGTCCAACATCTTGGAAAACAGTCTAGTAGAACTAACACTTTTCTTACCAGAAAATATATATCTATATTTGAAAATTCATAACCAAAATAGCAATTTTCTTTAGAAACAACTAACTTTCCGACTGCTCTTGTGAGAAAAGTGAAATTTGTGATGCAATTGTCCCAGCAGGCCGATCAATCATTATTCTAATGCTTTCTAACACTCAATACAACGTAATCTAATTAAATAGCAAAAAATGGTCATCGGGAATCCAGGTCCATCGCCATAGCATACTAAAAATATTCTAATGCTTTCTAATCTTAGCAACACTGTGCAAGAGAGCCTTTATAACGAGTTACCTATCATATCATGTATAGCAAAACAAAAGAAAAATCATGAAGAAATATCATATGGTGGGCAGAGCATCCCAAAATAGTATGAAAATGTCATTGCAACATAACGGCGAGCTCTAGAGTTCTAATGCTATACCATATATAGAAAAACAAAGAACATACAGTAACACCTCAACTCGTACTCAGAATCGGAGAAAAACATGGATGAGCTAAAACTCATGAAGAATCAATAAGAAGTTCTATATATAGCGAGTAAAGATAACTGAGATAGTACCGACGAGTTGTTATGCATGTAATTCATACCATATATAGAAAGGAAAGAACATTAACAAATTATATCAACGAATCAAGGAAACACAAATCCAAAGCCTCTTCTAGCGCCAAAATGTAACTGTGTAAAATCCCAATGGTTAGATCTTACATAGTACACCCAAATATGATACACTCACATACACACAATCATTCCCAAA
>JAJJMA010005224.1:0-12262 GCA_023529015.1 Papaver nudicaule
AAAAAAAAAAGAGAACTTACTCAAAAGCTAAATATTTACAACATTTAGAAAGGATCATACCAGATTTCGAGAGTTTTAGAGGCGGTGAAGGAGGAGAGGGAGAAAAAACAAAAAAACAAAACTGCCTTCGGCAGAGTAGAAGAAAAGAGAGAGAGCTAAAGAGAGAAAGAGGCGGTGTGGGTAGTTTAAGTTTAGATTTATTTAGATTCCATCTTTTAGCATTATGATTGTAAATATCCTTGTCCACTATCCACGTTTGCTTCATGCATCCGTTTTGGTTAAAACGTGGAAAGAAACAAATAGACCGGAACAGGCAGCTTGATGTATTATGGTGTACCAAAATAATAAGGTAGTTCTAGCAAATAATTACAGCACACGCTTTTTGCGCGTGCCAGAATGTTCTAGTACGATCAGACACAACGTCTGCTAAAACAAAAAAGGAGGATTTCTCCAACATAGACAGAGATTCTGTAGAACTGTAGATAAGTCTTTTGGACCTAGCAGATTTTACTATCCTATCAACTAAAACTAATAACTTCATGTCTTTAAGAACAAAAGAAGCACACTGAAATTTTAAAAACACACTAATACATTTTGAAACATTGGTACAAGCATTCCACACTAGAGAAGGATCATTGTCAGACTTTTCATTCACCACTCTAACCAAGTTTTTGCAATCGCTCTGAATTATGAAGGAACTGATCTTCAAGTCTCTTATCCACTTCACTGTCTCCAAAAAAGCTTTGGCTTCAGCATCTAATGGGCTTGCTGCCCATCCTGATCCGCACCTGCAGTCTCTTCTTGCACCTGATTTATCATACAAAATGACATCAAACCCCATGGAAAAGTCACTAGCTTCAAAAGAAGCGTCAAAAGAAAGTACCCAATCAACATCAGGACCAGAATTATCCTCATTTTGCAAAATATCGCTTTGTTTCTGCACTGAGCTAACTCCTGTTTTTGGCAGGTCCCTGAACTCAAGCATGATTTTCTTAATAAGGTCTTTAGGATTTGGCTTGGCACATCTATAGCTAACTGCATTTCTAATATTCCAAATTTCCCACATAATGTGGGCAATTAGGTTGTGTTTATCAGAGATAGATTTATCTTTAATCCCTGAATAGAACCAACATCTAATATCATCTCCATTGTTAAAAATGGTTAGATTAGTAAGAGAAAAAGGAAATCAGACAGCTTTAGCAAAAGGGCACATTACAAACAGGTGCATTTCATCTTCAAGGCAACAATTATTGCAAAGCCTACAAGTAAGCAAAGCGTTTTTGTTCACAGCATAAACTCTTTTTCCTACTGATAATACTCTAGACACCAACTTCCAGCAAAAAAGTTTTATTCTTGGAATACAATCAAGAATCCACAGTTTTTTCCAAAGATCAGTATTACTATTCTGGTTTTCATATTTAGTCAAAACTTTGTAAATAGATTTAGTAGTACAAACTCCATTTGGATTAAATTTCCATCTAATTCTACCTCTTATATTAGGATTAGTAGTGATTGATCTAATTTTGTTATGTAAATCAGGCTCAATATATCTACTTATGATATCAAGGTCCCATTCTCCCTTTTCATTCATTAACTGACTAACCTGAGCAGGAGATCATCAACAAGTAAGGGACATATAGGTTGGCTCTGGTCTGGAAGCCAAAAATCATCCCAAATATTAATATCACCACCATTGTTAACCTGCCGAACATGGTTGGATTTAATAATATTTAGACCCTTTTTAATACTATTCCAAATCCAAGAATTATTATTTTTTCTAGATTTTTTCAAGGGATTTGAGTTAGGGTAATATTTATATTTAAGAACTTTCACCCACAGATGATCTGGATTATCAATCATTCTCCATGCTAATCTAGTTAACAGGGATAAATTATGTTTTTTGGGGTTTGTAATCCCCAGACCACCAGTATCCTTACTTTTACAAATAGAGTTCCAAGATTTAGCATCAAAACAGTGATTTTTAACTTTTTTATTCCACCAAAAATCCCTTTGAATGTCATCCATTCTTTTAAGGGTATCTCTAAAAGCCAGACATTGCATCTGGTAAGTAGGGTAAGAGCTTAGGTTAGATTTTATAAGAACAGTTCTCCCTGCTTGAGCAAGGAGTTTGTTTTTCCAACCTTGCAGAGAATTATAGTACTTGTCTAGAAGGGGTTCAAAGTTTTTCTCCTTTTTCTTATCAAAAAACAAGGGAGTTCCTAAATATCTGTCATTTTTTGAGATTTTTTTAACTTTTAGGATTCTAGATAAGATTTTGCAGTGTCTATTATGTATCTTTGGCGAGAAATAAACCCCCGATTTCTGAAGGTTTATCACCTGTCCTGTCATGTCTCCAAAAGATTTAAGGATATTCATAATGTTCTTTGCTTCAGGAATGCTAGCTTTTGTAAAAAGAAAGCAGTCATCCGCAAAGAACAAGTGTGAAATAACTGGAGCATTTCTAGCTGCTCTAATTCCTGAAATCTTCTTTTCAATTTCAGCTTTGTAGAACATTCTTGATAGGATTTCCATGGTTAAGATAAACAAATAGGGAGAAAGGGGATCACCTTGGCGAAGACCCCTTTCCACTTTGAAAGATTTTCTAGGGTTTCCATTCAGTAACACTGAAAAGGAGGTAGTAGTAACACATTGCATTATTAGTTGACACCAATGAGTACTAAAACCAAAGCCTAAAAGGACTTTTTCAATGAACTCCCATTCAACTCTGTCAAAAGCTTTAGAGAGATCAATCTTTAAAGCTAAATTACCTTTCTTATTCTTAGAAGTTTTCATTGTGTGCAGAAGTTCATAAGCAATAATCACATTATCCGTTATCTGCCTTCCGGGAATGAAAGCCGATTGATTCTGTGATATAATTCTATCCAGTAATGGTTTTAATATATTTGCCAAAAATTTTGATATTAGTTTATAAGTTGAATTACTAAGACTAATTGGACGAAAATCACTAGGTGACGATGGATTTTGAACCTTTGGAATTAAGGTAATAAAAGTATATAATATAGTTCATTGCTTTAAGCAGGAACTTAGATCTGAAAAAATCCTGGACAACACAAATAATATCTTTGCCAACAATGTCCCAATTGTTTTTAAAAAAAGCCCGGAGGATAGCCGTCTGGCCTTGGAGACCCCCATTGGTTCATTTTGAATAAAGTTTTCCTAATTTCACATTCATCAGGGATTCTAGTAAGCCACAAATTTTCCTCTTCAGAAATACAAGGAGAAATGAGTTTATCAAGATATTCTAAGTTATTTGTTCCATTTGAGGTTCCTATTTGTTTAAAATGTTTAATAAGTAATTCATGTATTTGAGATGGTTCATCAAGCCATAGGCCAGTGTCATCTCTAAGAGTGTGTATATGATTAACTCTCCTTCTGTTGGATACGCATTGATGGAAAAATGCAGTATTCTGGTCATAATCCTTAAGATACTTTTCTTTCGATAAATGTTTCCAGTAATCTCTTTTCCTAATATACCAGGTATCTATAAGGTTCTGGTTTAGTTTAATTTCTCTAATTGGCAAAGGATTCAAAGTGTGTAATCTCTTTACGTTCTTATTTAATTCCTCAATATTGGAGAAAATGTTTCCGAATACATTTTTATCCCAATCTTTTAGAGCAATGTCCAAGTTCTTAAGCATTTTAGAGACCCTAAAAGCTTTTGAACCTGAATCCTTCTCCACCCAGTTATTTAACAGAATATCCTTGAAAGATTCATGTTCAAGCCAAGACCTAATGATTTTAAAAGGTTTATATGTTTTATTCATAATTGGCTTAGCAACTAGAAGAATGGGTGTGTGATCAGAACCCACTCTAACTACATGCTTTACTATAGCATTTGGAAAAACCTCACACCAGTTAATAGAAACAAGGACTCTATCTATCCTTTCTTTAATGTTCTCATTTCCTTCTCTGTTATTGGACCAAGTAAAGGGAATTCCTTGATATCTTAAGTTCATTAAACCTAAGTTCTGAATTGCATCATGAATGAACTGGCTGGCACCAGAGGAACTTTGGTTACCTCCTCGCTTTTTATTTATGTGCAATATAAAGTTTAAATCACCAATAATAACTAAAGGTTTATTATTATTGGCACAAAATGAGCTAATCTTGTCCCACTGATCCATTTTATCAGAGGAATTAAGAGTTCCATACATGCAAACAAGGTTCCAAGAATTATTATAGTTATCTATCATTTCAAACAAGCACATATTATGTTGGAAAGAAATGCAGCAAACCTTAATATTGTTGTGCCAAGCCATTAGAAGACCACCACATAAGCCTCTTCTAGGAACCATAAACCAATCATAAAACTTGGGTTTTCTAGCTATTTTCTACAGTTGCTCTAGTTTCTGATAGAAAGATCATATTCGGATCATGTTTTTTTAGCAAATGTGAGAGATGATTTTGTGTACTAGGGGGGCCTATTCCTTGCACGTTCCAGGAGAGTAATTTCATGCTTACAAACAGCGAAATAACACCAATAGAGAAATATGACAGAAACAGGATAGACACAAAAACAAGCAACGAACTAAAAAGTAAAAGATGACTCCAGGTATCAACAAAATTGTAAAACTCACTTGTGAAATTTTATATTTTGGTCTCAAAATGCTTTTGTTCCCAAGAGAATAATTCTTGATAATATTGTGATAGCAAAAAAGCTTCTTCATAGCATGAGTACTTTTACTGTATTAAATGATACTTTTGCTCTTAAGGTGGATATGGCAACGCATATAGAGTGAATTAGAAGTTTTTGGGTGATATGCTGAATGTAATGGGAATTACAAGTCATTCTCATGCTCTAATCATGAATTGTGTAACAACTGCGACTTTTTCTGTTAATCTAAATGGTGCCCTTCAAGGTTTTTTTCAAAAGTGAAAGGGGTAGGCAGGCCTACCCATTATCCCCTTTTCTCTTTATTATTTGTTCTCAAGGATTGTTTATTTTAATGATGAAGAGATTTGAGATGGGGGTCTATAGCAAGGCTATAAATTCAACAGATGTACTCATACAATCTCGCATTTGATGTTTTCATATGATCTTTTCTTCTTTGGTGAGAATACGAGAACACGTATAAGCAACTCGAAGATTTTTCTTAATCCTTATGCTGATTTATCTGGCCAGTTGATTAATTATAGCAAGTTTGATATTCATTTTAGCAAAGAAATTAATATTTTGGAAAGCAAGTGACCATTCAAGATATGGGGGGGTGAGGGAAATGAAATTGGATGACAAATATTTGGGTATTCAAGCATTGAAGTCTGACTATAATATATACAATTATAATTTCTTGGTTGATAAATATAATGCCAAATTATCAGAGTGGAGATTGGACTGTCTTAATTCTGTTGGTAGATCAATTCTCTCTAAATCCGTCTTTGCTTTTATACCTATATACTTCATGGGTTTCAGTTTCTTGCCTAAATTATTGAGGAGATTGAAAAGATTCAAAGATGTTTCTTTTGGGAGCATCCCATTGATGTCTGAAAACTAGATTTTATAAACTGGGAGAAAGTTTGCACTGACAAGTATAGTGGTGGCTTGGGAATCAGGAAAATAGAGAAAATGAATAGGCTTTAGTGTGCAAACTAGCCTAGAGATTGCTGGAGAATAAAGAAGCTATGTGGGCTACAATTATCGAGGCTAAATATTTGCAAGGGAATTCATTATGGATGGTCTCTGGCTCTGCTGATTTAAAGGGATCATCGATTTGTAATAGTCTTATGAAAGTAAGACCATTGCTGCAGAATAAAATCTTTTGCAAATTTTAGATGGCTCTAAAAAGAATATATGACAAGATCCTTGGTTGCCACATTAGTTAGAACACCTCATCCCTAAGCCAAACCATATTACAGATAATGTCGACATGGTCTCTGACTTAATCTCCACTCAAACAAACTCTTGGCATATAGATCTTCCCCAACAAATTGTGCCTGCGAGTACAACTCAAGCTATCACCTCTATCTATATGAACAGCGAGGAGGGGGATTTCATGGTTTGGGCTCAAACAACATTAGGAAAATTCTCGGCTAAATCTTGTTACAAGATGATTGTGGGATCTAATCCTTCTTCTTCAGGTATTCATGAATTCCCATGGAATTTGTTTGATCTTTCTTGCAACTGCTGCCAAGAATCCAAATTTTTTTTTGGTAAGTTATACAACAGTACATTGCAGTTAATGCAAATATAAATGGGTTGCATCCATATTGTTGATGACTCTTGTCCATTATGCAAAAAAAAAAAAAAAACTGTTGGTCATCTTCTTTTTTTTTGTATGTGGTCCAAGACTATCTTCAGTAACTCTCGTATGGACTTGAATCAATGGGTGTTTTCTGAGGATCTTAAGTCTAACATTATTCCATGGATGGAGTTGGACCTAAATTCGTTCTTAATGGGTGCTTGCCTGGTGTGGAATATATGGAAGAATAAGAACGATACTGTAGTGCAAAAATTTTACGATCAATTCCACAGAGAAACTCCACGTATGCTTGATGCTTGTGGTTTTCGTTCTTTGACCCTCTATTTATAACACTCAATAAGATAGTTTGCTTAGGAATAGATCAACTAGTTTCTTAACCTACAAGTTAGCAAATGCACGTGTAAACGAACCCGTTACTTGGCTTGCACACAAAGAAACCCTAGATTTATCTCAATTGGAAATCTTTTATCATTTATCTGCCAAGTGTTTTGTTATCTCAAAAACACTTCAAGATTGATATCCAACAGACCAGAGATAATCTTTATCTTATTGACTCATTGAGATTCGTTAGATGGACCACAGAAGATATTCTGATAAGCTCAAGTCCAACTAAGAGATAAAGGAGTCATGCCCGCGTGAAATTCAGGAAGAATATTCACTTGGACGGCGTGAAACGTCCGACTGGATTCCGGCCAAATTCATCAAATATGTGGTTCATGTATATGTACGTGTACAGATCGACGTTTTGGGTCTCAGAAGAAAATTTCAGAGTCACTGTTCACGAACTGTTTTGTGTACCGTCGTCGCCCATATTAGAGTTTAATTGGATCCGCTGGAAGTTCTGGGCTGGGACAGTACTAAGACGTGTTATTACGCCCTCAGATATAATCCACTGGACTCTGCTCTAGAGTACTCCTTTAGATTCATTTGTTTCCTACATGTGATTTGCAAGCAAACCATTGCACTGGAAAGGGCATCGAATCTATCTCATGCATCTTGTAACCTTAATATTGTGGGAACAAATACTAACATAACTCATGGTTATGTAGACAAGAACACAAAATCTCAATCGTTATAACTCTACTAAAGTAGCCGACTATTTCGAAAGATAGATTAAGTCGAATAGAAGAATTTTCATAAAAGTCATAACTCCTACTAACCTTTTTTCAATGAAGAATATTTGTTGTCTTCTTTATAATCACCGTCTTAATATTGTGGGAACAGATACTAACATCACTCTACTAAAGTAGAATACAAAATCTCAATCGCTATAACTCTACTAAAGTAGCCAACTGTTTTGAAAGATAGAATAAGTAGAATAGAAGAATTTTCATAAAAGTCATAACTCCTACTAACCTTTTGTCGATGAAGAACATTCGATGTCTTCTTTATAATCAATGTCTTCGTCTTCAAGGTCTCTACTACTTTGTCTATATCCCAATTCCGAAATCTAAACTCTAGTAGGCAAAATCAAGAATTGTGTTTTGACACCTAAAACTGACAACCACCTTGACATACCAACACTAGTGGGTTTGACCAGACAGTGCCCTAACAACATGTCTAAGTACTGGCCCAGCTCAGAACTTCCAGCGGATCCAATTGAAACCCTAATCTGAAACTTGGCGGTTCACAAACCGGTTCGTGAACAATGACTTCAGAATTTTATCCTAATTTCCAAAACGTTGGTCTGTACACGTACATGTACGTGAATGATAAATTCAATGCATTTGGCCTTGATTTCAGACCCGGACGGTTTGTGAACCGTCTGGTGAATATTCTGCGCGATTTCACATGGGTATTAACAGATAAATCCTTATCTCTTAGTTGGCCTTGTGCTTATCAGAATATCTTATGTGGTCCATCTAAAGAATCTCAATGAGTCGATAAGATAAAGGTGTTCTCATGGTATTGTATTTCTATCTTGAAGAGGTTAAGAGATAATAAACCACTTGGCAGATAAATGTTAAAAGAATTCCAATTGAGATTAACCTAGGGTTTCTTTGTGTGCAAGCCAAGTAACATGCACGTTTACACGGGCACTTGCTAACTTGTAGCACAAGGAATCTATTGCTTTATCCCAAAGCAACCTATCTTATTGAGAGCTATAAATAAAGGATTAAATAACGAAAACCACAAGCATCAAGCATACGTGAAGTTTTCTCTGTGGAATTGATCGTAAACTCTTTGCACTTCGGTGTAAGCTCATTGTGGTAGTTGTTAATACATAATTTCGGATTAACACGTGGCGTCATCTCCAAGAATCATATACCAAAACATTGTGAGCCGCGAAGGATGGAAACGTACCTTGGGGAACTTTATCTCATCACGAGATGAGGAAAACCAAGGGTGGAGATAGAAGGATCAGCAACCTATGATAATAGGCGCAGACAGGCACACAAGGCAGCAGTCACACCGCATTAAATGCACATTTAATGCCATGAAACAACGTTCCAAAGACCACCTGTCGAACGAGGATAGGTCTAATCAATGGTGGAAAGAAGAAAAATAGACCAATAAGAAGCCAGCAACACGATAATACAAAAAGGATCCACCCCGGAGAAGTACGACGAGTCAGGATTGGACGCAAGGGGCAGTTACCGAAGATTGATGATCAACCCTATGAGCATCAGAAGAACGAATCATCCTAACGTAGCAGAATATAACCTTCGAGAGCAAGGTGGCGGAAGGAGATTAGATGGAGAAATGGTGGAACGCAGACTCCTGATTCAGCATGGTGCATCGAAGGACCGAAGTAACCAGATATAGCAAAAGACCAACACTCGAAGAACACCATAAATACCCCCTCTTATCAGCAGCAAAGGGGGTCGCACATTTTGTAAAGGATAGCTTGGTGAGAGAATACTCAGTGGTGTAGAAACACCTTCAAGATTCCAAAGGCCTCTATCCATATCATATTATAATGACCTGATATTGTAACTCAGAGAAAACTTTACTTATTTGCGTAATCTAATAACAGTAGACATTTCATCTGAGGACGTAGGCACTCAGTGGCTGAACCTCGTTATTTTGCTGTGTTGATTAGTAGTTTAGTCATATTCAGTTCTTATTTACTTCATTTTGATCCCATCGTGGTGATCTTGCAATTCTACTCGGTAGTGATAATTGCATTCAACTCCTTGAATTTATCCCAGGTTATACCGGAACGAAGGCCACCAACGACCAGAATAATCATCTTTATGCCTTCCTTTTAATCGTAGTATGATATGGGGAAATTAGTATCAACAGTTTGACGCTAGAAACAGGGACCAGTGTCCTTGAAAGTTTAAGACTACCTTGTTTTTAAGAAAAATCTTGACCAGATGAGTTTTTGTCCTTTCTTTCATTACCTCTGTTTGGTATTATAAACAGATTTGGGGACATGAAGGGTTGATACAACCTTCTGGTGATCTTTGATCCAGTAGTGATAAGTTGACTTAGCTTTACAAATAGCAAGTGAGCAGCATCCGCCAGATCCATCAAAAGAATTTTCCATTAGTAGACAAAATCTTGTTTTCAGCACCTTTTGATCAAAACAGATTCCTTATAAAAGTCGTCATTTTCGAGAAAAAACACGAAACTATTTCTTTTAACTGACAACTTCGGTTTTCATCGAAGAAAGGGTGTTACTACTTTTTCATCTTTCTTTAGGAAACAGCTGGATAGCAAAAAAATTCTATCACAAAAACATATATATCTACCATTCTCATGTCAGCAGGAAAGGGTGTAGAGAAATCCACGACCAACGAAGCGAGGCCGTCATTAACAAGAAGCCGACACCAGCCTCCCCTAACTCGAAGTAGGCTACAATCGCTGAGAGCCCAGGGGGAGACTAATTTAGACTTGGAAGAAGCGGGGAACCTACCCCGAAGTTTGTCCTTGAATGTGGTGGCAGCCTTCAACGAGCAAACGGTGGACATGAACCCTATCTACGGAAGGGGAGCCCCAACGGAGTTAACAGTAAAAGATGTTCCAAGGCAAGATAAAATCCCACGGACTCCTATCGAACAAACTGGGAACCATACGGCAACCACATCAGAAGGATCAGAAAATGAGATGGGGTCGATCATTAACAACGAAGCTAACGACGGGGAGGAAGGAATGAACGAACCACCTTTAGCAGCGCAGTTAGAAGCCATACTTGAGGACCAGAAAGAGCTGGATGAGGTTTTGTACGCCTTAACGCAAGAGAATCAAACATTGATGGAGAGATCCGAAGCGAGAGAAAGACGATCACAAGCCCGAAGCTAACAAACCAGGGGTAAGGATAAATTAAATTCAGAAGCACCACGAAGTTGTTCCTTACTGAGGAATAGAATTCGGGCACCACCACCAATATGTATACCTGGTGGATATCAAGGGAGAATCAACATACCTCGGAGAGAGGTGTACAATATCCCGAGTCACTCTGTTTCACATGGAAGACCGTGCCAATCGCAAAGCCTCAGGGTGTAGTCTCAGCAAAGAGGAGAGATGATAGCACCACCGCAGATGGGAGAAGCGGTCACCCAACTGAAGGTCGTTATGGATCAATTGGCAGACCTGAAGTCTAAACAAGGAGGATACAAGCTGGAGGAAGCCAAACAAGAAGCCAGGACAACTCCGTTGTCAATCAGACTTGAACGAAGCAAAATACCACCGAAGTGCCCATTACCCAACTTCACATGTTACGACGGAACTATCGATCCTGTGGCACACTTGAAATACTACCTTCGGGTGTTGGCCTACTGGGACACCAATGATCGATGTAGTATCGTGTCGATATTTCTATCTAGCCTTACTGGCATAACTCTGGTGTGGTTTGACAACCTGAAGCCAAATTCTATCAACTCCTTTGAAGAACTATCCGATAACTTCGTGGAGACTTACATGTACCACAAGGCAACCAAGGAGGGACTGGATAGGTTATTCGCATTGGCCATCGGGCCAAGAAAGACACTTCAGGCATACGCGGAGAAGTGGCAGAAGGTGTGCCAGGCTATTGGAAAGGTTAACCCGGAAATCAGCATCAACTGTTACAAGTTCGGGTTGGATAGGACATCTTCCATCTTCGTAGAATTACATGCGCATACACCGGTGTTTTACCCTGGAAAACAATGTACTGCAAAAGAGTACTTTTAAGTTCGAGAGATCAAAATCGAACAAATCTAGCCTAAACCAAGACAATGGCCATTCCAGACTTTCTTCGGTCACGTATGAGGATATAAGGTTGGTCTTAGGGAGGGAAGCAGAGAAAGAGTGAGATCAGGTATTTCTGGTTGAAAATGGTAATGTGTGTGGTTTCTGAATAACTTAGGAAGATGATGGTTTCTTTCTGGTTTCGCAAGGATTTCTCAATTGAATCTTAATCTCAGCTTTTGCTCGAAAATGAAAGGTGAATCGAGGTGAACTGAAAGTGAATTACACTGAGATAGGTTCTGATGAGTTCTTCCTGGAAACAGATGAAGTCACCTATTTGTAATATGTTCACAAATACACTGATCTCTTGTTAATCGTGGAGGAAAACGGTAAAGTGGAGGTAGTATAATGATGGAGTTACTCCCGTAGGGATAGCTTAACTGCCAGTCATGCCCACTACTCATTAACCCAGTATTCCCACAAGTGTAAACTCTTTCTAAGTGGGTGTCACACCACAACTGCCATAGACCGGCAGACCAAAACCCTAATGTAACTCCCCCCATTTGTGACACGTTTTGACATCTTTGTTGAATAGTGCATGTAACTCTTCGTTTGAGTAAGTTCGTACTGACTTTGTTGACCTTGCCATCGCTGGATGTTGAGTCTTTTAGCAATACTGATTATAAGGATGTGAGATGACCTTCGTGTATAGAGAATATGGAAACTTAAGAAATGTCTCAAACATGTGTTTGGCTACAGTAGTATTATCATGAGATAACTTCTACTACATGAAATATAAGCAGAACAGATCATAAGAATAGACTTGGCCACATACGACCAAAGCGTACCATAGGCTGGTACTTCCTGCAAGTTTATTCTGACCAAGCGGTCAAGGATATCTCAGATTGTCATTATGACTTAGGTTTGGC